>VUQI01028509.1:0-30231 GCA_015106735.1 Paratilapia polleni | reverse complement strand
CATATGATGAACGCAAATGGAGCCATGTTAAAAAGTATTCCTATGTGTGTGTGTGTGTGTGTGTGTGTGTGTGTGTGTGTGTGTGTGCCATTTTCATCACAGTAGCAATCAGTGTGTTGAGGGATTACATACAGTCTGTGGTGACATAAAGACACAATGACATTTGTAGCAGGGACAGAAGGTTCGGATGTTGAGTAGAGGTTAGAGGACTCATGGCAAATATAGGTTTCGTAGCTATCTGGTAGCAAGGAGGGGACTCACAAGATGATTTCTGTTGCCAGAAGCATCTCCTGCTTGTTTATCAAAGGTTAGGCAGCTGTGGAGTCTGGACGCAGCATCTCAAAAACCTTAAAAAAGCAGCACGGTCATTAAGCCCCATGAGGTTTGTTCAAAGCAGATGTTGTATTCCCTTATGTATGTACTAGAAAGGTACAGCACCGTAACGTAAACGTAGTTGATTGTTGCTGGTTGCACAGTTTTAGAGATCTCTGCCAAATGTGACTCTTCCTTCTCTATTCTTCTTATCTGAGAGTCAACCATTTAAGGTGGTTTGCCTTGTGTTTCTTTACATTTTTAGTAGTAAGGGGAGTCAGAGGAGGCTGGTGTCAGTGTCTAAATTTTAAAACACAGCAACAGTTTGTTACTGTGTTGCTGCCAGATACACTGTGTGAATGTGTGTGTGTCAGGTTTGATATGAACTTGTTGAAACTGAGATTCCAGTGCATTTGAAATTTGGTGCCAATACCCACTGTTTTATAGTAGTGCTAAATATTTTTATGTTAATTAAAAAAAAGAAAATCCTAAAAAGCATATTTTTTAATTCAAATGTTCTCCTCCAGTCCTTGGACTGATGTTCATAGATACGTGAAAAGGAGAGTTTTTAAGCACCATGTCTAACCACAACATTTTAAGCAAAAGGTAGTGGGAGGGATTATCACAGTATATACTGTATATTCACATTTTAAAATACTCAATACCTCAGTTGTTGTAAATGGATCACATAAATATGTCAAGAAATCAGTGTTCCTTGCTTTTGTCATTTTAAACTGCAGAAAACAGCATCGCTTAGAACCAGCAGACAGCCACGTTTAGTGAGTATTTAGCAGTTAAACAACCATTTATCTCTGGGAACGTGGTGAGCAAATACAGAGTTTAAAGCAAATCCAGCACTGGACCTGCCATTTGGTCAGAAATATGTGTCCAAATAAATGTTAATTTTGCCTTGTTATGCATATATTAAAAAGCAACTAAAGAGAAGTTCATGTTGTCAAATTAGGTTATGATTTCCAAGTTTTGCATTTACATCTCGTTTCTGCCGCCCCTTAGTGGCAACAACACCAAGCTTACATTTTAAAATTAGGTGAAAAAGCAGCTTTGAGTAAGTTTGAGTGAGTTGCTGCCACGTGAAATGAAATAAAAGTGTGCTTTTCTTTTGAAATTATTTAATAAACAGGAATTAATTTAACACTATGGATTACTTGGAAATGGAGCAAAAATAATTTGGGGTAATATGTCGTTGTCAAGCTAAGGTTATTTAAAAACACCTGTGGTTTCAGAACAGTCTCACCATGTTGACTACTGACAGATTCATAGAAGAACATGTGTTTGCAGTTTTCTGATATACAAATTTACAGCCCAGCGCAAAAGCAAATGTGCATCACTGGTGACTTTGCAGCTGGAATTGTGCAGCCCTTTACAAAGAACACTTAGGAACCTGTGTTGAACCCTCTGGTCACTCGGTCCAAACTTGACCGCACAAGCGTCCTTTGCCCGAATCCTGCCTGGAAAAATGTACTCCAACTATACGTGTTCAATTTGTGACTTGACCTGTGCTGTCACATTTCTCTCACTCCTCATGTTCTTCTCTTTGTGGCAATAAAAACTCATAAAATGTTGCAGAGAAGTGTCTGCCTGCTGTCACTTTTCCAAAAGACTTAATTAAAATAAAACTATGCGCAGTTAGTGCACGGTTTTCATACTGCTGCTCCCAGGCAGGAATAAATCATTGTCTTTAATGACAGATTGGTGTATGATTTAGGCAAATATATGATGTGACAGTGAGCTGTTTTGAACCCATGTGAGCTGAAGCACAGGAGGATGAAGCTGGAAATATAATTATGATTAATGTGAGTGGGTGGGAGACCGGTGAGTTTGGACAGTAAGCAGAGGCTTGTCAGTCTGTCCCCGGATGGTTGCGGGTGTGAATCCCTTGTTGCTGAGGCCGGTGAAGGCAGATGAATAAACCCAGCAGAGGAATGTAGAGGCTGGACACAGGCAGCAGAATATCTCATTAGAGGAAAGCTCTGCAATTTTGAACATGTGGGATTATGTGGAACAGACATTTTAGAAGGTTTAGAACGTGTACTTGTTATGACCGTCAAATTTTAAGTGACAGTAGTGAAATGCAACTTAAAAAAATGGAAATGACAGATAAAACTGTTAAAAGTAGAGATCTGTTGGTTAAAATGATTAGCTGGTTTCACAGCTGGTATTTGCTGTTCTTTTCTTCATAACGTCAACAAATGTCTGAGCTGCTGACGGTCCCCCCACTTTAACTGGTCACAGACTTAGGACTCTAACCATCAACAGTAATGATCATCAACCAGTCTGCTTTGCTTACCTGTTTTTTATCTGCAGCCATATTTAAGTATATGAAGCTCTTTTCCCTGTCCACTATTCCAAGGTAAGCTTAATTATTCTTTTTTTTGGACTGTTCTCTGTAAACTGTAGATGGTTGATGGTTGTGTGGGAAAATCCCAGTAGATCAGTAGTTTCTGAAATACTCAGACCAGCCCGTCTGACACCAACAAATACGCCATGTTCAAAGTCACTTAAATCACCTTTCTTCCACATTCTGATGCTCGATTTTAACTTCAGCAGCTCATCTTGACCATGTCTACATGCCGAAATGCGCTGAGTTGCTGCCTTGTGACTGGCTGATTAGATATTTGCATTAACAAGCAAGTGGGATAAATATTAAAAGAAGATGCTAGGTGCAGTTAGGATGTTTTCATGAGATCACTGAATCTGACCCAAAATCAACAGAACCAGCAGGCTGTAATTTGTTTTACAAAGTTTGGTCCCAGAGCTTGAAAAGTGGCAGCACTGTATGGCATGCAGGATCTCTGCTTAAACAACGAATAGGAATAATTTGTTTTCTTGTTTGTATGTGATTAAAAACTGACTGCTGAGCTAGCTGTGATTCTGGAGCAGAGGTTTACATAGAAATTTATTTTATTTGTCCGTAGTTCAGTAGTTTTTAAAAATGCTGCCCTACTTGGGAAAGGTGATGTTCATTCACTTTCCTGGACTTTTTCTAAGATCATGAAGAGTTCTTCTTGTATTCTTCTGTGTGTTGTTAAGCAGTTATTGTCACTCTGCAGACACTGGTTTTGGTTACTTACTAAAATAGCTGCTCTACAGCAGTCATTTAGAAAAGAAAAAAAGAGGATGACACCAACTCAGAGTTCAGGATGAAGGTCTGCATTTGGAAAGCTGCTTGAGAAAGAATAGAGACACAAATGAGAGGAGGTTCCTGGTGAATGACCTATAATTTTACAGATGAGGAGCATCTTCTTGTCACACCATCTCTTCTTAATCACGTATCTGCTCATAAATATGTCTGCTGAGAGGCACTTGTGTCTCCAGTCATGGCAGCAAGGCATTACTCAGGTCTTTTCAAGTCTTCAGATGTTGCTGCCAGATGTGACCATGAAGAGTGTCGGACCCAAAAATAATGCTTTATTACATCTTTAATTGCTAGTTGGCAGATTTGATCTACATGCCGAAATTTTTCTTTGTATATATTTTGTGCCTCTTATATAAATATATCCGTCCTCTTCCAGTTTGGGGCCGTGGTGGGGTTGGAGCCTATCCCAGCTGTCATAGGGGCCACCAGTCTGAGACAGACATTCACACCTATGGCCAATTTGCAATCGCCAGGTAACCTAACATGCATGTCTCTGGACTGTGGGAGCAAGCCGGGGTGCAAGTCCAGGACTTTCTTGCTTTCTTGTTTTGACGCAACAGTGCTAACTACTGCACCACCTTGCTGACCCTTCTTATATAAATAAATTAGTGAAATGTTTCAGACAGTTATTTACCAAAACAAAACAAAACAAACAAACAAACAAACAAACAAAAAACCCTGCCACATCAGCAAAACTAAAATAGCATAATTTTTAGGATTTTTAGTTTCAGCTAATTTTTACTTTGAATGTGTACACTTACACATCTTTTTGTTTTCTATTAAAACAAACTCTGTTAAAATCAATTCCCAGTTGATGTAAACATCAGTTTAACAATTTAAACATAGGGCTGTCCTGTTGTCAGATATGAGTAAAATACTGACTGGTTCCTACAGGTACTGGAGTATACTAAGGTGGAACAATAAAAAAAATGACTCAAGCAAACACATGAGTAAGTATTTTACGTTTTAGAATGAGAAATAAATGATACGAAGCATTTTTGTGAATGTCAAATAACTAAGAGGAAGTAACAGTGTTTTCACTATTTAAATAAGGGGTAAAATGGGGGCAACTATCATACTTAACATTGTAGCCTTAATAGTGTATTTTACTTTACATTACTGTATTATCTTACTTTCTTGTAGTTTCTCCTCGGGTGACTATAAACCCTATGACAGAATATATAAAATGAAAAATTCTAAAACCTGGAGAGGGCAGTAATATATGGGAAAAAAAGATTCAAGCAATACATTTATGAGAAAATATTACTATACTAAGAAAGTATTTTTATCTCACAATAACTAGACATTTACCATTAATTTACACTAAAGGAATATACTGATTTGGATAAGGCGATATCTTTTGTGTATCACTTTCTTGCAACTCCTTCTTACTGTCTGTGGCAAGATGGAGTTGCAAGAAGCTGATCCAGTCTTGCAAAGTGAAGTGATGTTGTTCCTTGTTAAATGTTAAAGCTTTGTTATTTCTGACTTTATAATCTTAACCCTTTCATGCATGGTCACTACAGTGGACAGCTATTCAAAAATTTCACTTGAATTGTTCTTTTCATGTCCAAAGGGTAATAAAAACAGTTATAGAAAAAAAATCTTGACTGAAGATGTCGTAATTGATTCATGAAAGGGTTAAAGAATACTTGAGTACTTTCTGATAAACTCGAGTTTTTCATCATGATTTCAACACTTTACTTTCAGACAGTATCCAGATTTTTCTTATTGTAAATTTATGACTTATTCATATATTCTCAGAATATTTTGCTAATTTAACATAGACTTGCCTCAATACACCATCATAAAAAGCCCTCTGACACTGTGCACCTGAGAAAAGTATGTCTAGTTTTTTTTTTTATTCCAGCCTTTCTTTTCGCCATTGCTGGACAAGCAGTTTTCAAAAGTCTGACAAGTAATTTCTCGACTGGTTATTATTCGAAATAAGCAAATGAAGTACTACACAACATTAATAATGTTTGTTAATGTATGAAACTATTACATGCATGTTATGTTAAGAACAAAGTATGACTGTAAAATAATCTCTTGGCTGATTTCCTCATTTTATTCTCTAGTTACACAGTAAGAAAAAGGTTGTAAAGGCTATTTATAGTTTTGTTTCCCAGAATGGCACCTCATAGATACTCACTTTAGCAAAATGTACAATGCACGGGCATGTTTGCAAAACTGCTTTCTACTATGATGCCCAGTTGTTACTCCCTCATTCCCAGTAGTCTTATTTACTTTATCTACATTTAAGTACCAGAAGAAGCTGCAATTTTATTAGCATCAAATAAGCACAAGCTTGTACTGTCAACTCTATAATAAAGTCTTTATAATATTTCTACATTTTTATTATTTCTTTTTTTATATCTTAGGTTTTTAGTGGTTTCTCATTGAATTTATCACCTCTTGGCTTGACTGTTGCTACTCCCTCATTTTTGGCATAAAACAAATGTCACTCTCTCACCTCCAAGTAGTTCAGAAGGGAGCAGCTCAGCTTCGCACTGGTTTTAGCAGACACCATCACATCATCCAAATCTTGGCTCCTCTCCATCTGATCCCTGTTGGTTTAAGAATTGATTTTAAGATTTTACTGATCACTTTTAAAGCACATCTGGGTCTGGTCCTAAGCTACATAACAGAAGTGTTAAGCCAGTTCACAGCCTTACATCCTCAGGTGGGGCTCTTCTGGCTGTTCCAGAGTGGAGGTGTAAATCTAAAGGCGAGTGTGCTTTTGCCATCAGCTTTGAAAGAACCTGTCTGAGGAGATACAGTCACATGAAAAGGAAAGTTTTTACAGGACTCTGTGCAGTCCTTTGAAAAACTCAGGAAACCCTTACTGCTTCCATAGGAATTAAGAGGGTAAGTAGCAGCTAGGTGCTACTAATCAAATGCACTGAATTAGCTGATCATCAGCAAGTGTGACCACCTTGCTTGTGGATGTCCCAGCAAATGCTCAGAGAAACTGCAAAAAACCCAAAAGCTACATCTCAGACTCTGCAGGCCTCAGTTAGCATTTTAAATGTTATAAAGTATTCTAGAGTCAAATGTGAGGCCATCTGTCCTACAGCTAAAGCTTGGCTGAAGTTGGTTCATGCAACAGGACAATGATCTCAAACACACCAGCACGTCTGCAGCAGAATGGCTGGAAAAGAAAAGAATCAAAGTGTTGCAATGGTCCAGTCAAAGTCTAATCTCAAAGTTCAACCTGATTGAAATGCAGTGCTAGAACCTTAAGAGAACTGTTCATAAATGAATGCCAACAAACCTCAATGAACTGAAGCAACGTTGTAAAGAGGAGTGGGCCAAAATTCCTCCACAATAATGTGAGAGACTGATAAAGTCATACAAAAAATGATTACTTCAAGTTACTGCTGTTAAAGGTGCTTTTATAAGCTATTGAATCATGGGGTGCACTTTCTTTTTCACATGACTGTAATGCTTGCAGAATTTTATAGGTATTAATGCTTTACTGACATTTTGACATTTTGCTTGTCAGTCAGCACTTTGTAAACCCTGTTTTTAAGTGTGCTATACAAATAGAGCTATGGTTGTGGCTCTTCATGCTTGTTGCATATTTGGTGCTAGCAGAAATTCACCCAAATCCCTCTGGGCTGGATCCCTTCAGCCTGCACTGCAGCTGGCAAGCAGACTTATCACACAAGAGCATTACAGATAGACCTGCTACATTCTGTAACTACACACCACACACACAGTCACAGACTTGAGGCAGATATACAGCAGTTGGAACACGTAGATACACATTTATATTTTTCTCATTGTACTGGCAGCAATACTAGACTTACAAATCTTACTACTACATAAACAGTCATTATTTTCAGCACAGTTTTGTTTTCAGTCCTGACTCTATCAATAAAATATACATTGGGAGCTTCAACCATTTAGTACTATACTTCCAACAATTTTTAATGGTGTGTAGGAGATACACACTGTATATAAATATTCCATGAACGGGTTTCCGTAAAGAAACTTGATTAGAAGCACTTTTCATGCTCGCTGTTTGTTACACAGCCTTAAGTTAAGCCAATTTAACTATTAATTATTTCCTCAAACTTGACAAAATCCCCTCCAGAGCAACTGAAGGGATGTAACTAGTAGTGAGCAGTAGTTCTCACCAAGACGAGGAACTTTATGTGACATTTCAAAGACCTCTGCACTGGAGCTTCTTTACCTGTAGGGTACTGGTCTGGCTTCAATTTGCAAAATGACACATTTAGAGCCTATTTCCTGAACTATATGGAGCAAATATTTACACATCGTCATGACACTATTTTATACAGCATGCTTACATACTGACATTGAAAATATTACTCTGGTTTCAGGTTTCAGGTTTGGATTCCCTGACTCCAATATAATTTCAGATAAAAAGTCTTCCGTTCCCACAGGAATTCCATAGGAGCCCTTGGACACCTCATTAGACATCAGCATTCAGGACACACAGCCAGATACTACATACACTCCCATTCATAGATGCATTCAAACACACTCCAGCACACAATCAGAGGCATATTCCCACTCATTCACAAACGCGCTCACAGATGAGCACGTTGACTGCCCCATCGCTGCAGAGTTTCTGTTTTGCACAGTGAATGTGATGGCAGTTGAGCTGAAATGCAAATGAAATTGAGTGGCTACGGAGAGACAGCAGGCGGTTCCAGCTGTATGTAAAACAATCCTCCATCACACATGCTGAAGATCTGACTTGCTGACAGCAGTGATGAGGCTTGGGAACAGATATTACACAGCTATTACACATGTGAGCAGACCCATATACATGCATTAAAGCACACACATACATATGTGCTATCACTGCGCCTGTCTCTTCCTCACATATGCACGCACAAGGAAAAAGCAGATATATATAGTGTAGGGGTGGCAGATTTGGGGTTAAGTAGTGAGCTTAGCTAAGTGAAGCTGCAAACTGAACACCTCCACAACATTAAAGTATTATCCTTAAAAACTTTAAAAAAAAATTACATGTATTTCCTTAGCACTTATGCTGATCATTCTGCTGCTTGAGTTGACAGAAAAAAGTGTCAGACTCACTAATTAAATCCAGTCAGTACTGCTTTGCTGATTTTCTATGATTGTGAAATGACTGTCAGTGACACTCATACATTTCCTGCACAGATGTTTCACATTAAAAGTCTTCCAGGTATAGTCTCTCTTTTCCCAGGCTTTGAGCAATAAACATTGCCAAAAAGTGCCATGCCGGGTTAACAAATAAATAAATAAAACCCTTGAAGAAACAATGCAGGAAGAGTATAGATTATTCTGCAAAAGAAATACTGAACCTTTTTGCAATTGTATTGTATTGTTTTATGTGTTTCATGGGAACCCTTGACTTTTTATACAGAAAGTGAGTTCTCTGTCACCACACAGACAACACTTGTCAGCAAGGTGAATTCACTGTTAGTTTAAGTCTCTTCAGGGAAGACTGTAAAACAACATTGGACTTGTTTTGAAAGATTTTATTGGCATCTGTTTATCATGTTAATCATAACAAGGCTGGTTTCATAGCCCACTGTTCATCATATTGCTACAGTTGTGGGTTTAATAATCATACCACAAAAACTCTTCATAAAAAGAAAACAGCTCTAACAGTAAAATTAAAAATATTATGCTTTGAATACACTGAAGCCATAAATAACTGTAATTTGGCATCTTAATCAAAAAATAATAATGTGCTTTACAATTTTTTTTCAGCTTTTTTGTAAAACTGTAAATTCAAAAATTCATGGATAAAAACAATAATTATATTTTAGGATTAAAAGTATCATTTTGATTAAAGAGCTTGGACATACTTTTGGACTAACCATTACAGAAACGTAATAAATTATTTTGGTAATTACTAATACTGTTAATTTAGGGCAGCTGTGGCATAAACCTTACACTGGGTGGTGGTCTAATAAATTTGTTAAGCACTGCATATAGTTTTGGTGTACTTTACTACAGTATGAGAGTACACTTAAGTAAAATGAGTAACTAATATATGATATGCACAAAAATTCTCTGGTTTGAAGACAAGGCATTGTTTTGATCTTATGACCCAACTGTAAAGCACCCTGTTCATAGTTTTCATGACATCACATGATACCGTGAATGCCCACCTAAAGAGCAAAGCAAGGCTTTCTTCCACTGCTTGCCAGTAATTTGTGTGCCTGCCAGTTTGTTTAGCCACATTGCCAGATAGTAATCAGATGCCCTAACAACTAGCCACTCAGTTTGTTCTCCGCTGCTTGCAAAGCTTAAAGTGTGGCATTGCATGATAGTACACCTCTCCTGACCATGTTATACAAGTAGATTGGTCAAATTACACCAAACCATCCACAACAACTCAGACTGAAGTTTGTGGTGGGTCATTTAAAATGACATTGGAAATATGTTTTGATTAGATTTAATTAGATCAAGTGGCTCCATGGTGTAGCAGTTAAACATTCACCTTACACGTGAAAGATCCCCAGTTTGAGACCGAGAGGAGACACCAACCCAGCCTCAGGGTTTCACAAGCTAGTGTACTCGTAGTGCCAGTCCCAAGCCCAGATAAATTAGAGGATTGTGTCAGGAAGGGCATCCAGTGTAAAAATCTGTGCCAAATCAAGCATGCAGATCCATCCGCTGTTGCAACCCCTTGGGAAATAAGGGAGCAGCTGGAAGTGCCTTTAGATTTGATTAGATAAAAATAATACTGCCTTTCACTACTGTGCTAGAAAGTTGAGTCAAGTGACCTTGAGGCTAACAGCCCTTGGACTGACAAAAAATAGCTAACTGACATAAGCTAGTCAGGTCTCACCTTTGCTTCAGCAATGAAGAATTTAGTGTACACCAACTGTCTGTGCATTTGTATGTTTATGTGAACATTACCAAAGTGGAGCATTTATAGGGATTTTCTTTCTTTCTTTTTTTTTATCGAAATATTTGCGGCTTTAGAGAGATGAAAAATTGACAGTCCTGTGCTGCAGTTCTATGGAGTGGTCTCTGTGCCAGTCATGTGACTGAAAACTATGAATTGGTTAGGTACATTTAACCTAGTACTGCTTTGCCACTATAATGACCCCACCCCAGGTCACCAAGTGATGTACAAACAAATTGCCTACTGTTTAACATCTTAACTAACACTGGGAGGTTTGGGTTTGGCTTGTAGTGAAGCCATTGCAAATCAAGCAATGATGGATGTTTTCTCTACTGAAAAAGGGAAACTGTTTCAGCTGCCTATATGCAGATGTGGGTCTTGGCATTGTAGTTTTAAGACCAGATAAAAATCTCTGTGATTCCTGTGGTATTGCTCTTCTACACCATTACCATCCAAACATTCTGTCTGACTTTCCTTTAGCTCCTGCATGCTAACTCCCTGCACCCGCTCTGAATTAAAGCAAGAAGTGTCACAAATATAAATGATCTCCCCTGAAGGCCAGTTTTGCAAACTGCAGTGTGTAAGTTGTAAATTTCTTAAACTTGTTCATGTGAAGCAGCTTTCTGAACCAACATACAGAGGGTGTCACATCTGTATGCAGAGCAAACACCACTGACCTCTCCTTCGCTCGTTTCCTGCTTTTAAATTAGAGTAAATTAGGTGTTATAATGTTGTGGCTGTTTTTAGTGGCTGCTGAGAAAACACCCAGACATACACAGGCACAAGGACAAACGTGCATATTTGTACACACGTACATGCTGTTGCTATTTGGGCAGACAGTTTATTCAGTGCTCTAACTCTTAATCAGTCATCAAGTTCAAGGGGAAGCAGGCGAAACATTCACACACTTACCTAGCTGGGTAACAAGGTCACATTTTGATAACAGGATTTACTTTTTTTCTTTTGCTAAGTATGAGTTTATGCATTTAGTCCACTGCTGGTATTTGTGTGTCTGTTGCAGAGTTTCACACCCTTCCTAAATAAAACATTAAAACATACTTAGATTACATAAATGCAGTGAAACAGATGAATAAAAAAAGAACAAAATGTTTCTCTGCATAGAGAGGGGCACCCTAAAATGTCTTTAGGATCTGTCTTGAGGAATTACACTACAGGGAAAACAAGCAACTGTCATTTAAATTGAGTTTGTCTGCTTGCAGTTTCTTTGGTGGCCTGTTTCGAGGAAATGGGGGGTTCATATCCAAAGAGACAGTCATTATTTTTCACTTCACAGGGAATAAATGAGCGCTGTCAAGCTGACTAATGACTGGGTCTCTGCGGCGGTGGAATCAGGAGAAAGTCTCTACTGGTGTCAGTCATTCTCTGATCAAGTCCAGCGCTGATGGATTGTGGGATCTGGCTCTGATTTTATGCTACACTGGCATCCACTCATCCCCTGATCCCTTTGTTATTTTGGAAACGGGTAATAAACACACATATAGTAGACACTGCGTGCCAACTCACACTCATGCAGATACATGCACCCATTCCCCCTCTGCAGTTTTCATGAGTTTTGACATTTTCCTACAATCTCAGCTCAGTCAGACTCTCAGAAACATTAAAAAAAAAACTCACATTAAGAGAAGCTAAAACTACAAACAAAGCTCTCAGTTACACTTTTTTGATTGTGTGAAATGTATGTATGTATGGCCTACCTCCTGAAATGCTCACAGCATTCAGACCAAGCAGATGCTTTTGTTGTGACTTTTATTTTGTGTTACTTGGCTATGATCATTTTTAAGGGGAAGCACATCTTCCAAATGAGAAAAAGCAAAATGCCACATGGGAAATGTGGCTGTAATTTTGAAAAGCATTTACAAAAGCACTCATGGGCGACTTGTTTTTTATCTAGCAATGTGAAGTATGGGTTCATCAAGTATCTAATAATTGATTTATTCAATAAATAATACATATGTAAATGAAGAGAAGTTGTGCTCTGTTTCATTATAAAAAAAAATAAAATTAGCAAACCCGTAAATCAGAGTAATCTGCATACTCAATGTTTTTCACACAGGGACTATTTCTGGGGTTGAGAAAAGTTCCAGCAAAAACTTGTTTGTTGGATCAGTATACACACAGCTGTTTCTGAAATGACATCGAGCTGCAATGAACGAAGAAGCACTTCAAGCTTTTACTTAAGTAAAAGTAGCAACATTACAGTGTAGAAATAGTTTGTTGTACCATCAGTTGCAGAATAATGCATGCTGTCTTATATATACTGGAGCATTAAGCTCACTTTAATGTTGCAGCTTAATTATTTTAATAGTGCAAGTTTGCCCTGCAAGAATAATAAAAACATATCCTAACCTACAATATATGATAATAATAGATTATACTTTTTTTATTATTAATATTATTGTTATATTATTTTATTATTATTTTTTCGACAAAACAAGGAGTAAAGTGGTCAAATAAAAAGAAAAGTAAAAATATTTAATATCTGTCTCTGAAATGTTGAAATATGAAGGAACGGAAAATTTAAATAAAATACTTTTTTTTTTTTAAGGGACACCTTATGCTCATTTTCAGCTCCATTTTTTTTATTCTTGTACTCTACTAGAGTAACTTTGCATGATACGTAGTTAAAAATAATCCTTATTTATCACAAACTGGACCTTCATCCACTGTCTAAAACTGTTTTAGCTCCTCTATCTTTAAGGCTTTCTTTCCTTTTAAGTCAGCTTTCTTCTGATTGGATGCCGCTTGCAAACAGAAGGTTTCAGCTTTACATTGCAGTACCTGATTAAATGTATTTACTTTTCACCACTGTATTACAATTTATTTGTGCTCAAACATGTGCTCTCAAATTAGAATTAGAATTCGTTAGTACTGACTCTATATCAAAAGTTTATGCAAACTAGCAAAGGTTTATGTTGAGCTTAGGTGCATGAGAAATTAAAACTCATAGATGAACATGGTGAAGATTAGCAGAGTCTGATCTATTCACATTTAACATTTGTTCAGGTTATTTAGATTTTGACTTGACAAAAATCCCTCTAAAAATACTGATAGCTGCCACCTCCTGCTCTGTCTTATTGGCACAGTTTACTGGGCAAACTCAAAGGAAAACAATATAATGATCCTTTATTTTATTAGCACAAAGTCTATGTCTGTTGTCAACTCATGCTGTTGTCCAAAACTGCATTATCAAGTGGCATGCAATGCTTTAAGCATTTATTTGAAACTCAATTAAGAAAAATAACAATTATATTTATAACCATACTGACAATAATCACACAGAAGCTGAGGAGGTGCCCTTTGATCTCATTCAGTTCTGTGTTTCACCCTGTCTGGCCCTTGACTCCTGTCCTGTCAACGCTACAACAGGCAGTGAGAAAAGGTGCTGAAATAGACTGCCTCCCTGTGGGACCCCAAAACCCCCACTACACATACACACACACACACACACACGCACACACACACTGGTTGACAGGACACAGAGAGGTCTCCCAATGTGGGAATAGAGTGATGAGTCCAAATTAAAGAATAAACTGGGATGACAGCAATATTATTCAAAACATATATGTTGTCATTTATGTTTTGATGGTGAATTGTTGCTGTAAACATGACAATTTCTATACTCATTCCCTTCAATGTCTTTTTTTTAAAAAACTCAAATACAGTTTCCTTAGTGATTTTATTTGTGACTAATGGTTTCTCAGTACACCTTTTACAATGGTACCTTATTTGAGTAAGTGTCAGTACATGTGAGTATTCAGAACAATTTATTCTGCTTTTCTATTCTAGTTTTTCATGTATATTTTCTTGTATCTTCCCTTGCACCTGTGTTGCACTGACACACTTGATATCACATCAGCAGTCCAGACACACGGCCTGTTTCTCCACTGTGTGGTGTTATTCATGAATGTTCAGAACAGTTTTTTTTTTCTTGGAAAAAACTGAATTAAATCATGTTCTGTTACAACTGGACAAAACTAAGCTTGACAGTCAGAAGTACTTTTTATAGCCATTACGAGGGGTTACTGTAAATACTTTTTTTGAGTGACAGCATTCTGTTAAATAATCTTATCACAGAAAAGTGCCGATTGTTTACTGTCCAAAACTTTTTGGGGTCACTGTATAGAGAGAGAGAGAGAGAGACAAAGAGAAAGAGAAAGAATGCACAGGCCTGAGAAATGCTCCTTCTTTCTCATATGCACAGTCACACAGAATGGTAATGAAATCCAGATCCTCCTTAGGGAAGCAAACATTGCTTTACACAAAATACTTTGTCCTGAATGTTTATTATGCTTGCCGAGGCTTCCCACTCTGAGCTGGTGAGGGAACGACGCTGCAGGCTGTGTGCGGTCAGGCCGACATTTCAATCACTGATACATTCTCTGTGCTTCTTATTATTTTGCTTTATTATTATTATTAGTATCCCTTCAGCCAAATTCTCATTCCAGTGTTCAGCTAAGGCTGTAGTTGATTTTCACCCATCTAGATGCTTGTTCTTTTCTTCGTTTATTTGTTGGTTTGTACTTCTGCCCAGCAGTTATCCATCCCTAATGTGTCTGCCTGTTCAGCTAATACGACTTTTGTTTGTCAGTGTCTACCCATCCATCCTTCCATCCAACCATCCACTTGGGTGGTGGACATCCTGTGGACTCTAAATACCTATAATGTCAGAGGGGAGATCCTGTCTTTCAGCATCAGGATCCTGAGCCCAGAGAACACACACATACACACATCTTTGGCCCCTCACTCAGCAGCCCACCACCCTCCAATCATGCCTCGCCCTGCTGTATTATTACAGGTGGAGTGTCGGTTGCCACCGGCCTGACTTTCCTACCAACATCTCTCCTCAGTTCACGATGGCTGCGCAGAGAAGTGTGTGCGTGTGCGTTAGACTTTATGCCATTTATGAGTGTTTACAAGTTCTTTATGAATGGATGCTTCAGTACAAATGGATGCTGTTTGTATCCATAAGAGGCTGCTTACAAGCATGGCTTTTATTGAAACAGACACATGAGTAGAAAGGGGGAGATATCAGAAACTGAGGGAACATGGGGATGAGGAGAAGGACAGCAAGATAAAAAGTGAGGAGAATGGTGTGCACAACAAAAAAAAAAGAAAACATTTAAAATGTGGAGTTGCGGTGGAAGAAGAGCAGCAACAGTGAGAGGTGCAGGGAACGCAGCAAGAATGAAAAATGAATCATGATGATTTGTGATGAAAGCACAAAGTCTTCACTCATCACCTGGACAGCTTCCCCTCTGGAAATCAGACCGCAGATTTTTATTTTTTTCTCTGCTCTTTATCTGCTTTGATTTAAGTGATGGACAATTTTTTAACACATGCGCACAAAAGTGTCACATTTACTAAACACAGTATGACGTGATTAATATTGTATTTAGGAGTTGCATGATGCTGCATTAATGATTAGGGCTCAAAAAACATGTTATTATCAAACAGATTTACAGATTCAACTTGTCTGATGTTAAGCTGAAGCAGCAATTGGTCTGCTTTGTTCTGTCTTGCTGCAGTAACACTGTGGCTCTCTATCATCCACCACGTAATGATAGTTCCATTTTTAAAAAAATATTAATTCAAAGACAATATAAGCAAAATTAGAAAATCAGAGGATATCCATCAGCTGAAAGTGCAACATAAATTATTTTTCACTCCTATCTTTACATTTCTTTCCAGCCAAAAATTTATCAAATTTATAACACACAGTGGCTTTAAATTTACCTTGTTTGTTTAATGATATTTTACATTTATAATTATTTTGCTGTTTAAAGTCACTGGAATCCAGTTTTTATTTTCTAAATATGTCATAGTAGCTATTTTTTATTACACTAGTGCATTTTCTTTTAAACTGCTCAATTAAATGTAATTTAGTTAATGTTTTCATCATAGTTTGAAAAATCTATTTATTATGAGTTGTTAATAACGACCGGTGATAATTTATTTTTCATGTTGGATGTACCAATATGTCATTATATTTTGATGAACCAGTGACTTTTACTGTGCCACAGAAAGCAACATTTTTTCGGTTGATGCTTTGATCCATAGTCCATTACATATAAAGCAGGTCACAGAATGGGTATTTGAGTCTGACCTAAGGGGGGTCTTGATGTGCCCAACTTGATCAGCCCAACTTTGGTATCCAATCCAGGGGCTCTGTCATTTTGTCCAGTTTTATGACTTGCACTTTGTCAGTCTTCTGTTTACATACTGAATAATCAAATTGCTACACAGCAAACATGGAATCAGGTAACTCATTTTTACCCAGGGAGACCCCAGAATAGTTTAATCCAGCCATGACGTTACACCACTATGTTCTGTATGATTTACTACTGGCGAACTCTGCAGGAATGAAATGATTGTGAGTTAGCTTCTGCCATGCTGGTTGGTGCTACATGTGCTTTTACCTGAGATAATTTATTCATGAGAGTCAAAGAAGCAAAAAGCAGAGGAACTTCTCTGTTTTAGAAAAAAAAAAGTGGAGAAGGCAGAGAGAAGGAAGAGAGGACCGACCTCTACTGGGTGGCCATGAAACAGGAGCTGAAGGTTTCTGAACAAACACACACATGCATACACCAGCAGGCATACAAACCCATCTCCCTGTTTGCTCCACCGAGCCAGATCTCCCATCATCCAGGCATAAGAGAACATGCCGACCCAGGTCTGTAAATCTGACGCACCAAAGGAGCTCGGCCTTAGTGCCTCGGGAAATAATAATGAATATGGAATGATAGTCTGTATTTTGTGCTGCAAATGCAACCAGATGCAAAAGGTGGATGGGGGAAAAAAAAAATCAAGAGCAGATGTCTGAGAAACAAGAGGTCTCAGGGACTGTGAGCAGCCAGTGTGCCCTGCAAACATAATGTAACCTTAGTCAGCGTGTAGCATAATCACTTATAGTATGTGTATCACCACTTTGTAATGAGGGAAGGTATAGAGGAGTTCTGCAGCTGCTCCCTTCAGTTGTTAAGGAAGCAGGCAGACACAACAGCACTCAATTAACATAGAGATGTCAGACAATGAGGAAACCACATATGTCTGTCACAGTTCTATAGCCTACTGTACATGTGGTGGTGGGAAAGTGTGTAATTGCATATCTTTCTCTTCCATGGGCTGCACAGGCACAGACATGCATATAGCGCAGTGCAAGCAGCTGGTGCACATAGACTAGAAGGTCCTTTGTTGTTCTCAGCTGGAAGACTCAGTGAGTTTTCCCAGATATTGTACAGAAATTTGACTGCATGGGAATATTTCACTATTTCCTATAGTTAAGTCTTTTCTGCAGTTATACAAATACTTAATAAAACTTAGTTATACACTGACAAAGATTTTTCTGTGGAAAGCCACACCACAAGTGAAGGAGCAAAACCACTCAGTGATGCTGAGCACAGTCTGATTTACGATGTCAAACTCTCACACATCAATAATAACAACTAAAACTGTATTTTTTTCTAACAGAAGGAAAGACAAAGAAGGAGGCAAACGGAAGTAAAACTCTAGTTTTTAGTGTTTTTGTTTTGTTTTGTTTTAGTAAGTAAGAGATTCTTGATCTGTTGAGTAATTGGTTGAATACTTATTCACATCAAGCCAACAGTTAATCACATAACTAGCTCTTTCTTGCTTTTTTGGCTGACAGACAAACATTTAGTAATGAAAAGTGGTGTTAGGAAATAAAACTGTCTTTGCAAAAAATAAAATAAAAAGGGGAACAAAAACAGATGTTGGAATGAGGACATTTTGAAATAAAAACTGCTGGAATTTAAATAAGAAACATGAAAAAAGCAGCAAATAACAATAATGAACTCTGTACAGGAATATTTCACTATTTCATGGTTAAGTCTTTTCTGTATTTATACATATGCTTAATTTTTGTATATAGTTTATTTAAAAATGAACATTTTGGGTGCTCCCAACTTGGCTGCTGCTCTGTGGAAGAACCTGCAGCCAATATGCACACACCACTCCCCTACCAGTGTCATTGGACTAGAGTCCTGTTTACGTTACTGAATGAGAGCATGGATACAGTATAACCACTGATCACATGTAACCAAGTACATTTACTCAGGTACTTTGCTAAACCTACGTTTTATTTATTTATACTTTAATTATTTCTATGTTATGCTGCTTTTTTCTACTACTCCTCTTTATCTTACTTTAGTAGTTTAAGTATATTTTGATACTTTTGTACTATTATTTCAGAAGTATGATTATGACTTTCACTTAAGTAACACTTGTTTAGCTCCAGTTATTCAATACAAAACAAGGTTAAACTCGTGTTGGTGCCAATTTTCGTACAGTATCATGTATATGAAGGCACAGGGCTGCACGTATGCATGAAAATTGTTCTCTAGTGTTTTCTACACCATTTCTGAATTCTAATTATTTCATATCAAGTATTAGGTTTTCCTGCGGGCCCCCCGTGACTTCTTTTTTGTTTCCCCCTGTGCCACCAAAATCCTGGGAACGCCCCTGACCCTGAAATGCGGCTGTCACTTTTGTCCTTTCACAGCCGCCGTAGTTGGAAGTCACGATCAAACATGGCGCTCCCCGTGCGGAACAACTTAAAGCAACTCTTCAGATTCATTCAGAAGATAAAGTCGCCGAAAAGGTTGCTTTGCGCTGGACTTGGTCCGGAAAACAAGGTATGCTATGCGAGAAAACCGTTTTATTCATTCTTCAGCTTCGTGTGTGGAAAATTCACATTTATTAAACGCTGTTCTGACAAGAGTTTCGTTGAAACTGATCCTGTCGGCATTTCTTTCTTAAACAAAACTGACAGAAGGTCAACTAGTAAATTAGTCTCCTAATTAACAGATGCATTACGCGTTGAGGCAGATAAAGATGTGCTGTTAGCAGCCTGCTCTTAACTACCTCATACATCCAGTAAACCTGCCCTCTGTGGTGCAGCAACAAACACTTGATGTCTACTTATTCTTATTATTACTAGTTATGCTTAGTATTATTGCGGATAACTCTGTATAGGTGTATTTACGGTAGGTTGAGGTGCTCTTTTGCAGATAAAACAATATATTCACAATTTTGACTGACCTAATGCATCGAATAAGCGACACAGACCCATGTTAGGTCACATTGTTATCATCGTTATTTCCGTCATCACACATGGTATATTTTAAAGCTAGACTATGGCAGGGCCAGTATGATCCTATTATATATATGTATTGGTATCTAGGTAAATATCTAGATGAATAAGCAATAGGAAGTTGTAATAAAAACATAACATAGTTACTTCACTCCACTAACGTAGTTTATCCAGCAGCTTCAATTTTAAGTTTAAGTTTTTAGTGGTATGTTGTTAATCATCAAATGCATGCAATAAAGCACAAAAATGAACATAAACAGATACAAATCAGACTCTCAGATGTTGAGGCTTCTGTGTTTTTTTTTTTTTGTTTGTTTTTTTTCCTCAAAAGTCTTGCATTAGTCAGTTGCTTCTTACTTCTTCTTTCTCCCTTTTAAAATAACTTTTTATTCTTCTTCTCTAAATATATGCAGCTTCATTTAACTATAATACTGATTTAGAAAAACTGTACCTGTATCAGAATCTGGCAATAAATGTTCACATTCTTTATTGGGATTTTTTTATTCTCTGATCAGATGTTTGCCTAAATAAATGAGTAGTTTTTGCTGATTGTCTGACTGTATTATGCTTAGGCAGGTTTCTTTTTAGGGCCGCTTATAACACTGATGCACTGTGAAGTGTGGCATAATTACTTTTAGTTAGTTTAGCGGTTTTGTACATTTATTTTTCTAAGACTGGAATTAGAGTTGCTTTGAAGATGGCAACTGACTGCAAGTGGTCACAGACCTGGTCGCTGTCTTCAAAGCAAATTTGGGTTGCACCCCCTGGAACTATATATTCTCACTGGCACAAGGAGCAGCCTTACAGATACATATAAAAGTCTGTAACAATTTTCCATTCAACTTAATACCTCGAGTTTATTAAAGTTTTTTTATTTAGTTTAATTAACTCAATTCAATTCAATTCAATATTATTTATATAGCGCCAAATCACAACAACAGTCGCCTCAAGGCGCTTTATATTTTAGGGTAAAGACCCTACAAAAACTCAACTAGTTAACTAAACTAGTTGTACAGTTTCACAACTTATAACATGATTCATTCTGACAAGTGACAGAAATTCTGGAAGTCAACCTAAGGTGAATAAAATGATGTGCAGTGTTGCTATAACTGGCTGGCAAATAGCTAATCTGTGTCTGGCTAACTGCTGATGATGTGGAAAAATGTTTTTGTCTGTTTTGAACCAGGAACACCTAATTACACCTTGTATTTATTGTTATTCTGTGCAAGAATTCAATCATCCAATGTTCCTCCTTTTGCAGATAGGTGAAATCTTTAGCAAATATACAGAAGAACAAAGCTGTGTTTAGGATTAGTCCATTTTATTGGTGTTTAACAGACCCTTCAAAGTATTTTGCTACTTTTTGAAGCTTTATAAAATGGTAAAATGATTATTAACAACAGCTGCATGTAGTTTGGACATAGAAAGTGTTTTCAGAGCCTTAAAACCTCAATTACCTATTAATTTTGCTGTCATTTGCTCAGAATCCAATCAGGAAGCCCATTAGCTACCTCTGGGGACAATGGGCAGTATTTCAGAGCTTGTCGAGCAGCCAGCTGATATTTAGACCTAGACTTTCTGTTTCTTTCAGGCAGTTTACAGTCAGACTATTAATGCATACAAATTAATAAAAGCTAAATTATCGTGTGACAATAGCTGATGGTTTTGAGATTGCATTTTGATTTTTGCTTTCTGTTTATCTGTATGTAGCCATCGCCTGTTCAAATGTGGTTGGGAAATACTACTCAGACTGAAGCAGACTACAGGCACAAACCAGAAAGTTTACGTAAAGGTCTAAAGTACAGATTTAAAGCAAAGATGGCTTCACCCACTCCTTGCCAAAAAGGCATTCTGGGAAATGGAGGAAGTAACTTGAGATTGAATTAAACAAAGCAAAATGTGGTTCCATATAAAAACATGTTCAGCATCATCACATGAAATAAATGCCCCACATTATCTGGCTTCAGTCATATAAACCTCTGATCTTATAGTTCTTTTTTTTTTGTTCTCAAGAGTAATTTTGTGGCGTTTTGGTTTCTACACGAGTTTAAATCAAACCTTTTGAAGATTTTCTGTGATATATCACATCAGTGATTGTTTTTGCAGCTTTCATTTTTCATTTGTGGCTTGTCTGTCTTGAGTTTGTTTTGTGCAGTTTACTTTCCTAGTCTGGCATGTGACATCATATCCTCAGTAGCACTCCTTAAGTGTACCTTTTTTACTTCAGTGGATTCAAGAAACGCACCTAATATAAGTCAGCTTAGGGTTTTCTATCATTGCACAGCTGCCTTCGAGAAGCAAATGGGGTGTTAAGGCAAACAACGAGTCCCCTGGCACACATAAAAATAACCAGTTTGTTTCAGTGGAACAACAATGCTAAATATTGAGTTGTTCTTGCATTACGGTGCACCTCAAAACCTCACCCATCTGTCCAAAGCTCTGCTGCTGCTTGATGTATGAGCTGTAATACAGTATCCACATTCACTGCCATCTTGTCTGTATTTTGTTAAGCCAAAGTCTTCGGAGAGGCCGGAGAGGTGTGCGACGAGAGGGGAGGAAGGGGTGGAAAGTAGGAGACTCCGAAAGCATCAACAGCAGTGCTTCATTACCAGCAATAACATCAGAAATGAAGTGTTGGTGTTCATTTGTTTTAATTTTCTCCAAATGTGGATGGCTGAGTGCAAACACGAGCGTGCTCACAATGCTCCGAGGTGTGATGTGCGTCAAACAAGATGCTCTTTTGGAGGTTTTTCTGCACTGGAAAAAAGTCACTGAGCCTCAACGGGCTGAATGAAGATGAAGTGTGACCGTTTGTCAGATGCTTTCAATCTGGAGAGAAATGTTTGTCAGCTGTGGTTTGCTTTTTAAATATTTGTCTCCTAGTTAGAATTCACTGTTAATGTCTGTTTGTAATAGCAAATATCAGTTAGAGAACACTGAGTAATTTCCCAACATCTGAGAGGGAAAGTGAGGTATATGGGCAGATGTAAAGGTTCAAAATGGCAATGTCGTTACATGTTTTTTTGTTTGTCTTTTTTGCAGTGCTGACGAGCTGGATTTCAGATTTAGAAATGCATTTTTTCCAGCTATTTTTGGTAGGGAGAGACATTGCAGGTGAAGGGTTTAAACTGGGTTAGAGCATAGCTCTGGTCATTGATCAGTGTATCAATTTTTAAATTATTTCAGGGATACAGAACACATATTTTACAGATAAACCTCCATTTTAAAAGTCTTGAGGTCATAACGCCAGTTGTTGCCGTTGCTTTGGATTGGAGACTACGCATGGGTCTTAAGATGAAAGAGGACTGCTCCACGGCCTGTGTCTATCCTGGGACAGGATGTTGATGTGCTGGAGGAGTAAAAATAAATGGCTGAACTGGAAGACCTACACAGAGGCTGGATGCAAAAAAGGGACGAGCAGGCTCTGTTTCCTGGAGATTTCCTATCGGTCTGTTTTGGCGAGTGCAGTGTACTTTGCTGTGGTCTGCTGACCACAGCAGGAAGGCTGGCTCTGTGATTGGCTGCAAACTGGATGCACTTGAAGCTGTGGTGTAGAGGAGGACACTGAACAAACTAGTACCCATCGTGGAAAATTCTGACCACCCTCTGCACTACTTACTGGTAAAGCAATGGAGCGCCTTCTCTAACAGACTCATGCTAAAAATTCTCTACATTGTGACACATCTGTCCTTCAGATAATCATCTGTTTCCTCATTTTAATTGTTTGTTCCAGCCCTGCACTGTCACAACTCTTAACACACAGTAAGACACTATTGCACTGGCCACTACACTTTACACCGTTACACTGAGCCACTTTAATGTCATCTTTTCTTTTGCTACATTTAGTAAGCTATTTTCATTCAGTTTTTATTGAGCAGTATTGAATGTATTGAGCTATTTTACTTTATAAAGCCACTTTATTGCATTATTTTTACATGCTGTTTCATTGTATTTTATTTAGATTTTAATCTACTTTTTTTTTTTTTTACATTATTTTTCTATTTAATTGATCTCCCTTCTTTAGTGTAGTTTTTACCTTAATTGGGATATTTGTTTTGTCTACTTTATTTTATTGAGATATATATTTATTCTACTTTATTTAAGCTACTTTGTTATTGGTTGTGTTAAACGTTTTGACTGCTGTAACGCAAGATTTTCCTAAATTTTAGAATAATTAAAATGGGGCTGCACGATTATGGCCCAAATGATTATTACAATTTTTTAGATCAACATTGAGCTCACGATTATTTGTCATGATTATTAATTGATTTTACAAAAAAAAATTTTATTGCGCTGTCATGTAAACTTAACACTGCTTTCACATCCATTTTGTGTGGCATTCCTGCTAATGTACAAGTCTTTGCATCAAAATAAAACTGGTCCCCCTTATTCACCTAAATTCAGTGCATCTCTTAGAAGAAAAATATAAATAAAAAATGTACCAAACCTTAACACAAAATTAAAGCAACAGGGCACTGATTTCACTTTTACTTTGTGCTACATTCCTGTTAGTTAAAACATCTTTGCAGATAAATCAAGTGTTTATTCACCTGATCTAAGAGCATCTCCTAGAAGCAAAATATAAAGTCTCATTCCATTCATTGTACCTGCATGATGGATGTGAATAGAACTCTGGGGATAGCATATCATTTGACCAGTGTGCTGACCATTTTCCTGAAGCCTTTGTTACTCACCGTGTTTATTGGACACACATCTTTGGCCAAATGAAATGCGATTGGTTGGTGATTTCAGTGTGTCTTTGTCAGCTTGATGGATACGGAGATGCACTGGACAGGCTCCCTTTCATGGACGTCTGAGTTGATATTGGACGAATCACGTTAGCAACCATTGCATTGTATTTCTTGGCCTTCATGCATTAGTTATACTGCAGTTTTTGGTATGTTTTCAGGTAGTTGAATAAGTTAGTTGTGCTGCTTTGCGGTGCAGACCCAACTTTGCAGCACCCTTTGCATATGATTTCTTCTCGGTTAACATCACTTGCCCTAAGTCCCCAAGTATTTCCCAACAATGGATGATGCTCTGCTTCTGGGGACAAGCTCTTCACCTTATGCTGTGCTGGACATTTAAATTTTGTTCAAATGTTTTCTTTTGGCGGAGCACGCATTTTTAATATTGCTTGATCATGTTCATTTAATTGCGGGATTAAAATTCGATTTATTGTGCAGCCTTAAATCTATATCTTATTTTTTTCTTAACCAGGGAGAGGGTCTAATAAAACAAGCTATTGTGTTGCAAGATGGGGAATGGTGGCACTCTTCTGTTTTTTAAATTGCCTTTTGTGAGTTCCTTAGCCAGAAGTGTTACCCATTATAAGCCACCACTGCCAAAAGCAATGTCTTCAAATACTTACAGCCAGTGGGTAAAAAACTTGACATATTTGTTTACCTGTTTAGTTTTCATGTCTTAATTAAATAAAAACTGGGCCTTAAGTCATTTTTAATAATGATGGTGAATGTTGTTCTCCATTCTTGTTGACATCAAGTCATTTCTTCTTCTTCTTCCTCAAATAAGCCAGTTTGCTGTAAAAACAAGCAAATCTTTGTTATTTTGATCAAATATGCCATTGCTCAAAGTAAAAAACTGCGTATTTTATTTTAGCCTGAGTATTGATTTTTGTCACTCCAGTGTTTGGTTAGCGTTGAAATATTTGTATTTGCAACCCTGTGGCCTTACACTTACCTCCAGCCTCACATCAGTTGTAAATATGTTGCTCCCTGTCCAAGCTTCCCCTGCCTGTGGTCCTGTTATTGGCTAATATCAGTCATGTCAGCCCCCGGCTCCAGGAAAGAGGAAGTGACTTCTAATTTTCCTCTCCGTTCTACTCGACTCCACATTCACTTACTCGTGTGTCAGCTAAAACCATTAGAGCTGTTCCCACACCACTCGGGAGGGGCCTGCAAGAGCGAGGAAACACAGTCTCCCCTTTGAGGATGTTCATTAACTGCCCTATTTATTTTCAACTGTCAGAAAAGCCCGCTAATTCTCAGCAGTCCCTTCTGTGTAATTAGGTCTGTCGTAATCATTCTGCAGCCAGGGCCCTTACACATTTCTCAAAGCAATCCCATATGTCAGCATATTCGTTTGTATAAAATCATATGGCCAAGTCGAATTACAGAGTCACTCCACAGACATGCCCACAGTGGTACCTGAGGAATCTTACTATATGTCCCATGATTCAGTTTGTGCCTGATCTTGTGCCTTTTCCTGAGCTTTTGACATTTTAAATTAAAAGAAGTGTCTGATATTGTGCCTTTTGAGCAGCACTCAAGTCAACAGCACTCTGCCTTTGGAGAAGGAAATGACTGCACTCTTCAGAGGTGGAGGTTCACCCTGAGTGTTACTTTAATTACATATTGTCAAATTTATGACGTGTGCGCCAGCTAGATTTTTGCTGTCTTGTGACTCTTATGTGTTTTTCTTTTTGAGTTCCTGTCAGTCATTTGTTTCCAGCAAGTGAAATTAAATTAAGCATGTCCATTGTCAACACTGAAGGGGAAGGAAGTGGTTTAATGAAACTATTTCAAATAGTTTGAAAAGAGCCAAAGGATGGAAATAAGTAGCTCTGGTATAAATGTATTTATCTAACAGTGAAAAAAAAAAAGACATTATAAACTAAGTTTTCCAGCTGTGCACAGCTGCTCATGGGATTATTTTGTAGGCAAACTGGTTTGGTTCTTAGCAGGCCTGAACTTAAGGTCCATTTTTAGTCAGTGATACTGCTTTTGGATTGATTAGTCCTTTGTGAGAAAGACAGCCTGTCGATTTTTTTGGAGCAGTGGTATTATATTTAAGATCAGGATGTTATTTTGTGCTGAGTAGTTTGCTGTGATTGGTTGTCAGGCTTGTTCTGTCCAGAGGCATTTAAACTGAGACCTGAACTGAACTTCCCAACTAATTTGAACTGGTGCTGTCTGATGTGGCCATGCTACATGATTATTTGATAAATCTACAAAGTTGTTTTGCATTTCTGGTACTTGAAGTTCATGGGTCACCGTGCACTGTTCAGTTAAGTATGTAAGAGCTTCTGATACTGTTGGCAGAAAACTAGTATTTTCTGATGTCTTTTCAATAAAAGTGAAATAAGTAGCTGGTGTGGAGCTGTCATTTCTAACCCAAAAATTTCCTCAGCAGGGGGAGATTTACCCATTAGACATGAAGCTGTAGATGCTGTTCTCACACAGGGACCTGACTGGGTTGGTCACCCAGGTGTGTATATTAAGGGGATTTGCTGACTAATTTTCGCATTTTTATATACTTTTTTTTTTTTCATCAGTCCAAGAGATGCGAGGGTTGGTGGTGCAATGGTTAGCACTGTTGCCTTGCCACAAAACAGGTCGTGGGTTCGAATCAACTGGCTGGCTGAGGCCTTTCTGTGTGGAGTTTGCATGTTCTCCCTGTGTCTGTGTGGGTTCTCTCCGGCTACCCTGGCTTCCTCTTAAGGTCCAAAGACATGCAGGTTGAGTTAATTGCTGATTCTGGATTGGCCGTAGGTGTGAAGATGAGTGTGTATGGTTGTCTATCTCTGTGTGTTAGCCCTGTGACAGACTGGCGAGCTGTCCAGGGTGTACCCCCACCTCTCACCCCATGACAGCGGGGATAGGCTCCAGTCCCACCCCTCTCCAAGACTGTGGTTTCTCACTAGAGAGGCAACTGATCATTGCTGTGTTGTTTATTTGCCAAAAATATTTGTACTTGCATTTGCAGAGGAACACCCTTTATTTATTTATTTTTATTAATTATTTTAAGAAAGCATGGCTGTGCACAAAAGAAGACTCATACACCTGTGTGTGTGTGTGTGTGTGTGTGTGTGTGTGTGTGTGTGTGTGTGTGTGCGCGTGCCCCTCCACCCTGCTACCAACAAATCAAATCCAATTCTGTGGGAAACACTGAGATGTGGAACATGGATTAAGAAGTCTAAAGTATTCAGAAGTAGTCTGTAAATCTGTTTTAGTAAGATGTTTTATTATGGGGCTTAATATTAAACGCTCTGAAGTTTTTGCTTCTTTGGATTGACCATCTTTCACACATGTTATGTGTAATAACATCAGCACCTAATAGGACACTGTCATTGATACACTATCAGTTGTCAGTGTTTGTCACTTCCCATAAACTAGAAAAGTCATTAAATGTTTAGTTTCTAATGAGGCAGATCCAAGTTTCCTGTCCTAAGTAGGCACCGGTCCTCTTGGTGATCTCCCCCCAGGCTGTACTGAAGTCTGGTTTCTTCAGAAGCTGCAGACATTTAGGGCTGGAGGCCGGAGCTGCCTCTGCTGCCTGGTTATTTTTGGAGCACTGTTGAGCCCTGTCTGCGGGGAGTGCTGTTTTTGAAGGGCCTCCAGTCCCATTAATCAGCCAAGGGACCCCACGGCGCGAGCGGGCCCCGAGCCCTGGCCTGCCACACTGCAGCGTTCTGTTCCTGTACCCCCGCTCTCCACACAGTGTGAAGCTCAGAGGAACCTCATCAATCTCACCTGTCCCACACGTCAACCGCAGATTTAATCAAACGCTCCTTTTGGGCCTTCTCTTCTGCTGCCCCTCCAACCCACTCGAGTGGGGGGAGGAAAAGGGGGAAAAAATGCCTTTGACTAGACTATAGTCACACTTTGATTCTTTTTTTTTTTTGTCACATTGCTTCCCTCATTCCATTCTTTTCTTTATTCTTTCTCCTGCTTTACCCACTGCTCTGTTTCCTTTTCTTCTATTAATTTCATTAATATGCATTCATGTGTGTGTGTGTGTGTGTGTGTGTGTGTGTGTGTTTTCTCTGTGGTCATATGCACTTTGTTTCAAGCTGTGGTGTGTTCCCACATTGGCTGAACACACGCATACTTTTAGGAATAAGGGGGTGAGGGGGGTGTGGGGAGGCAATACAGTAAGGCCCATTTCCTGTTTGATACCTCACTGAAGTGCAGCTCTGTTGGTCGCCTGCTTTAACAGGTCCCTAAGTGAGCAAAAGACAGAGATGAAGAAAGATATGCAGGAATGGGGGGGCTCTGTGTCAAAGTGTATTTCAGCATGATGTTAGTGTTAATGGGGTGTCTGGGGCGCCCAGGACAGAATAAGAACACTGGAGCCTATGTGTAAGACACCCAGCGGGAGTGCCGCGAAAATCCTCCATCCATGGACCCATCTCTGTGCTCTGCAGAGATGGTTAAATCTGGAGTGCTTTTCTAGCCCACAAAGAGCTGATGGTAATTCACAGCGGGGAAAGCAGCGATGCTCCCAGAGGTGTTTCTTTTTTTTTCTTTCTTTTTTTTGACGTGTTGAAATTGGCGTGGTAAAAAGGCGGTGAATGTCATACCTCCACGGTGAGAGAGATGTCAGTGAACCACTCCAGGACACCGAGGCTCTGATATGATGTATGGGCTCTGAAAAGCGGTCTAGAGTAGATCTGAGAAGAGAAATGCACTGTTTTGCAAGTTTTAGCTCAACCAAAACAGTGACTGTGATTAATAATATTGAGTAATGCGAGACTGCAGCTTCAGACTAACTGGAAGCTACAACTGCTCCGTAGTAATAATAATACTGGTGAATCTCTGGTCTGTTTTTGACATTTTTAGCTCATGTAGCATGCTTTAGCACCACAAACAACTGAATGAAGTAAAAGCATAAATTCCGGACGATGCTTGGGGTATCAGGTTGGGACAGTGTCCTAAATTGCCCGTTCTCACATATAGCACAGAAAGGAAATAGTGTGCATCAAGACAAGTTCTCATAATTGGATATACTCTGGTTGGTTTACAGCCACCCATTACCTGGATGTAAACTAGACTGCATTTATTCTCACATCAATGCAAAGAGCAGCACTCAAAGTCAGTACACTGACTTTGTACTAGGGAGATGGCCAATAGCCAATTAGATTGTGTTGGACATTTAAATTCTTACATGTATCTGGATTGGTTAATGTCTAGAAAAAATAAAGGGCTGCAGGGAATGTATGAAAGCGACCAAAGTAAAACCTTTGAGAATTAGGAAAACCCTGCATGACGTGATATATAAAAGAAGGGCATGCATTTAGAATGTGTGCTTCTCATGGAGACTTCAGATGAGGTGTACATTTGTTCTAGTCTTCTAGGGCAAACAAAGTGTGATTATTATCAGCTGGAAATTTAAAAAGAAAAATGTATGATTAGGCAGACTCTGATGCAATATTTTTCTATTGGGCTGTTTGACTGAGTATGATTTGCATTTATATAACTATGACCCAGTGATCAAACAATTGTTTTCAGTGGAAGAACCCATAGTGTCCAAACTCAAGAGGCGCAACACATTAGGAGTGCAACCACAAGCATGTTCATCATTTTTTGTTTCACATTTGTCAGGGTTGTGCACCGTCAATTCACCCTCCGTCGTCAATATGTCAAAGCAAAGTAATGTCCAGAGGTGTTTGAGAGAGAACATTTACCCGGCATGACCTGAACTCTGGAGTGTGTCATTGTGTGCTAGTGCACAGAGTCTTCTTTTAAAAATCCACCCTACTCACCAGATCTGGCTGCCTGTGACTTTATGCTCTCCCCCAATATAAAATTTAGGTAGAAGGTTTGCAGTTTTGAACACACATTAAATGGGACTTCCAGGCAGGGATGTAAAAATAGCAGTCACACTGGAAGCGTTGCAGTGCTGCCCAAGTACACAACCATGAAGAACTGACCAAATTTAAATTAGGTATGGTTTTTGAGAGATGTTATTTTCATAGTGAAGTCTCAAAACATTTTGATCACACCTAGCACA
>VUQI01028508.1:15841-26969 GCA_015106735.1 Paratilapia polleni | reverse complement strand
CTTAGGTCCTTGCTGGACTTTTTCCTATTTCTTAAGGACATGACTTTCAGATACTGTTCATCTGCTGCAAACAGTTTTTTAGGCCTTTGAAAGACCTTCAGAAAGCCTGGAGAAGCTGAATTTCTTGGCTCCAGTCTGGCTCTGTGGAAGTAAAATATAAAGAAATGAGGGGTGGCTCAATACTTTTGCACAGTACTTTATTTCAGTTTTTATTTATCAGGGACATTGTGTATTACTTTATATCAGTATAAAAATATGTAAACATGTCAGCAAAAATGCTGATTTACTTGCATAGTTCCTAATCATCAGTATTTGTTCAATATAGTTTCACCCTGTAGTTTTCTCCTGCTCCCCCACCCCACACCAGTGTTTACTGATGATGCGACTGCTGACAGAAGTATCAGGATGAATTCTGAAGTGTGTAGGTCTATATTCTCTGCTCAGATTGAGCCAAATGCTGCAAAACTCTGGATGGTGTGTCACTGCAAAAGCAATCCAAGAGTTTCCTTTTGCAAAGAAATGGGATATTCTTCAATGGCGAAGTTAGTGATGTGCGCTCAACCCAGCAGAGTATGCTTTTCAGTTACTGAAAGCAAAACTGAAGCCAGAGACCCACAAACAAGCAGCAACTGAAGGTGGGTGCAGTAAAGGCCTGGCAGCCTGGAAAAAGCATTTGGTGATGTCCATGGGTTCTAGACTTTAGGGAGCCACTGACTGCAAAGGATTTTCATCCAAGTATTAAAAACAATCCTTGTATTTAAAATTATGTTAGTCTGTCAAATTGCTTTTGACTATGAAAATGGGGGACTATATTAATAAATGGCTGTATTTCCTAAACAGTTAAAGTTTTGTTAAAATCATCAACCAATTAAATCCAAAAGTCTGCAACTTCAATCACGTCTTTATTGTTTAAATTAAAATCCACTGTGGTGGTGTACAGAGCATGCTATATTCAAAGTTACTTAACCCTCTGAGGTCTGAGGATGCGTAAATCTAACCCTAGGCTATCAGAATATGTAATTTTTGTTTTTATTAAATTGTTCTCCCAAGTCTTGGTAATCAGTGAACAAAGAAAATAATCATTCTAACTGATACACCTAAAAAAAAAGTCTGTTTTGCCTTTCTCCAAAATATAGAGTTAGGGTAGGATTAGGGTTAGGGTTACCACCTCAGACCTTAGAGGGTTAAATCACCTTTCTTCCTCATTCTGATGTTTGGTTTGAAATTCAGTAGGTCATCTTGACCATGTCTACATGGAATACATACAGTATTCCTTGTGAGTGACATAGTTTGTATGTGAATTTATGCAGCATTTAAACATTATAAAATAATGTTGCAAAAACAGTTCCAGCCATAGACAGATTACTGAACAGGCCCACCGGTCCAGTGAATGAAACCTGGGCCACTGGTCTCACCCCAGAAATCCAATCGATTCCAAAGAAATTGATACAAAATGACCAAAATGAGATGCTGAAAAGACTTGAATGAGATGTACCAGGACAACAATGAGCCAATAAGGCAACAAAGAGATGCAAAATGATCAAGAAGTAACACAAAATAAGTGAAGATATAAAGAAACAACACCAGGCCACAAAATTATGACAATTATGACATTAAAACATGACACAAAATGACCATAATATTATATATAATATAATAAAGTCACCATAAAACGACCACAAAACTGTTACACAAATGAGTGGAGAAACAAAGCAACCAACATTGGGACATAAAATTTTACCAAAGATGTAAAATTATTAAAATACGTCAGAAACATCTATAGAGATGCATGGCTGCAAAGTGACGCCAGATAATGGAAAACACCTACAAGATACATTGGTGAATACACAAAAGAAAAACAGATTGTCTCTGCCTCATTCTGGGTGTCTCCGCCCTTGGTAGGATTAGCAGGGGGGCTTTTACACATCTGTGCCCAGGGCCCATATTTTTCATAATCTGTCCATGGCTGCAGAGGACTCACATTTCTTTGCATAATTCAGACTGTACTCTAACAATTTAGGAGTAGGCTAGCCTACTTTACATAATATTCTAATACAGAACAACTAATAGTCTAGTGGTTACGTCATTGTTTTTGGTCCTCAGAAACTTTAAGTTTGGCCTGATTTTGTCATATTGCCACTCCCCAACTATTTCCCCATATGCTATTGTTTCAGGCGGGTATACAAGCGCACATAAACTTTATCCTCCCTCGCAAAAAAATAAAAAATAAAATAAAAAAAAAAAAAAAAAAACCATATGACTGTTGCTTTTGTCTTACCAACACCACAAATCCTCTACAAACTGCAAGCTACAAAAATACCGTTAGCTAGCCGGCTGTAACACAGCTGAAACACAGGCAACGCCTCCTCCCTAACTTCTCCCTCCACAGTGAACATGGCCGATGCTTACAGCTACTCCTAATATGGGCATAACATTCGCCAATGGTACCGCCCATGTGTGATATCCGACATTCCGATTGGATGGCCTGAGCGTCAATCGACAACGTTCAGGGGACGCTTCTGTGTTTGGCTTGGAGTGTATTACTGAGAATATTAACGAGTGTACCAGCTACATTTAGGCCGGATTTAAAACCCAAACGGGGTAAGACTACACTTTTACAATATCCTGATCAGTTCCTGAGATTCCTAAATGCTTACAGTTCTGTTTTTAAATATACTGGTCCTGTCTTTATCTCGGTTTGAGCGGCCATAATGCAAGCAGCATTATGTCTAATTTAGGTATCGTCACCCATCGTTTCGGTTTAGCTAAAAAGCTTTACAGTAACATGACAGAAAATGTTTATATACTGGTTAGCTACCTTTAATTGTTGTTTTATCTTCAGCCATATAAATAGTGAGGGTTAATAGGTGTATCTGGTGTAGCTAACCGCTCCCAGCCGGTTAAAAACAACCTCTAACCTTTAGTTGCCTCTGGCTGCAAGAAGACCCTGCTCCACAAACAAACATGTGATTCATTCAGGATTTACACTGCAAGCTGGATATTGGTGGTATCCTCTTCACATCTATGTCAAATCATTACTTGTGCGATCATTCTCTACATTGCTGTTAATTTCTGTTGAATTTGTACAGGTGTCTGCTGCAAGCTCTCCGGATGTCCAAGTACAAACTATTTCTGCTGAGACATGGAGAGGGGGCCTGGAACAAAGAGAACCGATTCTGCAGCTGGGTGGACCAGAAGCTGAGCGAGGATGGGGTGAAGGAGGCCCAGGACTGCGGTAGGCTCTTGAAGGAGCAGGGATACAAGTTTGACATAGTGTTCACCTCCATACTCAGTCGCTCGATCCAGACAGCATGGCTGGTGATGGAGGCTATGGGTCAGGAGTGGGTCCCTGTCGTCAAGTCCTGGAGGCTTAATGAAAGACACTATGGTACCCTGATTGGACTCAACCGGGCAGAAATGGCTCTACAACATGGAGAGGAAAAAGTGAAGCTGTGGAGAAGGAGTTATGACATCACTCCACCCCCGATTGATGAATCCCACCCTTACTTCCAGGAAATCTACAATGACCGCAGATACACCACTTGTGATGTCCCAAGGGAGAACCTCCCCCGATCTGAGAGCCTGAAGGAGGTATTGGAAAGGCTGCTGCCATACTGGGACAGCACTGTGGTGCCAGAGATAAAGAAAGGCAAGACTGTCCTCATTTCTGCTCATGGAAACAGCTGCAGGGCCCTGCTGAAATACCTGGAAGGTATGCTATCCTAAGCTACTATAAACAGTGCTCACTGAGCTTTTGTCTCTGTGAGGTGAATGAATTTACTGTAGTTGAAATCAGCAGCTGCTCCTGAACTCTACAGTCTGCTGTTTCTGGTCATCAGAGTCAATGAATTGGAAAGGACATATTTCACTTCCAGAATTGGAAAGTGGATGACCTCTTGCAAAAAGGCCAGTGAGTTTATGTTACATTTGCTGTGGCCATGAACTCCATGCTGACCTTTTATCATGCTACTTATACTGCCCACTCAGTAACTTAACACATATTGGCTATTACTGTACCTGTAGATAATTACATGAAGCACAGGATACATACAGGCTGGAACAGACTGCCATTACAGCTTTGCTGAATATGATGTCATTATATTACACAAATTCAAACTGAATGACTGCAAACTGTCATTGGTCATGGCAGTGAACAGCTTGCATAGCATGAGTTTAATATTACAACTTCTTTCTACAGGTATATCAGATGAGGACATTGCCAGCGTGACTTTACCTACAGGGATACCTGTGTTGCTTGAGCTGGATGAAAACCTGAAGCCTGTGAAACCTCGACAGCTGCTGGGAGACCAGGCAAAGATTCAGGCAGCCATTAAAAAGGTGGAAGACCAGGGAAAAGCCAAAGCATCAACTTGAATGCATTGCAATAGCCGTAAGACTTAACGTAGCTCTATTCTTGTTGCCTCTGTGCACTTTTTATTAGGTATGGTGAACACCAAGCTCTTCAACAAACTTGAATAACTAATTATATAATATTAGACAATAACAGATTGTTGTTCTACTGGGACAATGAGAAGTTCAGATTTGCGTGTGTAAATGTTTCAATGCCATGCTGAATTGTGTTTTGTGTAAGCACTGAGGAAGCTTTTGGTCTATATTGTGATTCCCCTGTGAATGCCTGTATGGTGACTCTAAAGTGTTTATTTATTTATTTAGTTAGTTACTCAGTGACTTTACTTTACAGGTTCATAGCAATGTAGTGATGCGGAAAACTTGTGCCTTCAGTATTTATTCAGCTCCTCAAACAGGTGGACCTATTATGCTTTTCTTTATTTTCTTTAGTTTGTATGCTGTTACAGTGGTGGATGCCAAAAGCTCAGGCTTCAGCTGGTCTAAACACTTGGTTTCATACAGTTTTTCTAATCTGGCCTCTGTATGATGTCATTGAGAAGAGGTATCCTAAATAAGGCCATCTGAGGCAGACAGCTCTGGCTGTGAGCACACAAGGCCCACCTACCTGCTCTTCAAACCTTCTGTTTACAAAGGGCAGCCAATCAGAAGAAAGTTGGTTTAAAGGGAAAGGAGCTAAAACGGCTTCTGAAATGGCCGTTTCACAAGCTGTTTTAGCTCCCAACTGAGTTGCTGCAGAAAGGTCAACTATAAAATAAATAAGGATTATTTTGAACTGTGAATCATGCAAAGCTACTTGTGAGTCCACGAATAAAAAATATGGAGCTGGAAAAGAGCAGACTAGGTCCTCATTAATAATAAAAGCACTCCATTAACAAATCTTACCTCAGAAACATTAAAAGCCAGGCTGTTCATTCCAAGGATTGGGTAATTATGAGCCACTGAAATGCTTTAAATATGCCAAGCCACTGAAATCTAATGCATATAAGTTACTGATACTTTTTAATGGCCTACTCAATAAGTAGAACACTTGAATGTGCTGTTCTGTGTGGTTTATAAAGTACTTTAACTCTGACACAGAACAGGTAGAGTTTAAAACACAGTTTTTTACAGTCATGGCAATATTGGTGTGTTAAGCGGTTCATGTTTTGCACTTTTAGTTTTAATATTAAATACTATTTTATTTAAGTATAGCATTTAAGTGTTCAAAACAAACACAATTTTGGTCTTTATTTTAATTTCTAAATTACTATCCATACATGCACCATTTGATGTTGCTTATGTAATGAGTGAAAATGTCACTCTTGTCTTACAGCAGAACTGTCTTATTCACTGTTTGTGGCTCAGGCTGCTCTAATGTATGTTTTAAAGTGTGTCTTGTGTGTAGATGATAAGTACTTTGTATCATTTGTGTCTCTGTTTTCTCAGTTTGTTGAGTTTCTCTGCCACTGTTACATGGTGTACTGGTTTGTTAGGTCGACAGGAGAAATGGACACATTCTGAACATTTCTAGATACTAAAGGGTAGAAACACTGATATAATTTGTAATTTCATGTAAGCTAGCTGAATGTCTTCCCTGCTGTTCTCACCTTGCCATTTGAGAGTTTTCAAGATGAAATTAAAGGAATTCTACTTTTCCTAAAATATTAAGTTATTTCTGTGTTATGGTTCATTTTCAGCTTTGTTTTATCCGATTGTTCATTATTTTTGAAGAGAAGGGCGTCCCAGTTGTCGCCCTGATGTACAGTCGGCTGTAAATTATGTGATGAAGCAATTGAAACAAATCAGAAAAAAAACAATAATGCTTGTTTTGGAAGTACAGACATCCTCGCAATTTGGATTCTGGTTGCCTTGAGCCCACTGGAAACAATAAACAACTGAGTTTGTTTGGCTACCACAGATGGATTCAGAGGAGTGGCTCTTCATTTCTCAACCATTTCTGTAATTTGGCCAAACCAATGGGGCTGAGCCCGGGAGAAACCCTCTAATTGGGTGGAAATGCTCCTAAATGGACTGCTGAATGATCAACACGATTATTTTCATACCGATCTATGTGGCAGCACAGATACCATGTATTTAGCCGATGTGATATTGAATGGACCGCAGCCTTTAACGTTAAGTCAGGCATATGAAGTACACCTGTCATTTTAATTAATATACCTGCAATAACTGCACTTCAACCATTCAGAAAACTTGTTATGCATGCTAATGTAGCAGTGTTAAATTGCACAGCAAAAGACCCACTTACAAACTTTGATTTATATTTTTTATCTCTTTTTAAAATGTGCATTATAAAAGATCAGTTAAATATTTTTGATGTATTTAACTTTGCATTACAATTTATATATGTCTCTAAATTTAACCTGTGTGCACACAAACATCAGCCCTGTGAAAATGTGTGAGCTGCAGCTTGAGCAGGCGGGGCTGCACGCTGCAGGCTCTGCTTATAAACCTCTGGTCGCACATTGCCTGCTGATTTTCAGAAAGAAGTCACTTTGGTCTGCAGGCCTGGTAAGTTGGATGATCATAATGTGTGATATAGTTTTATAATGTAGTTGGTGCAGGTAAATAGGGATGTCGTTTTTTTTTTTTTTTTTCCCTAGTGACTTATGTGGAAAAATTCAAACTCTATAATCAAAGTGGGGTACATATTTACAGCCACTAATGACTGTTGAATTTGTGGTGGTTTCATGCATCATTTGATGTGAGGACAAAAAGACCAGCTGGTTCAGATTGTGAAACAGCCCAAAGAAGACTAACTTCTCAAAAGACTTACTTGTTGACAGGAATTAAGTTATATTTTAAATAGATACCTCATTCTTCTACTTCTTCTAGGAAAAGAAAATATTAAACCTGAATATGCCAGCTGTGAACAAATATGCCATAATACACGTTTATGACATTCATTGTTTAAGAAACCGAAGACTTGCATCTCCAAATGGAGACTTTGTATTGCAAGGCTCCATATAGACTGGAGGGGATGCTGAAATGACTGCCCTCTATACAAGTTTTGAACATCCTCAAGCAGAGACAGAGCTGGAAAGGGATGTCATGAAATGTGAGGTTGATGTGAAATATTTGTTTCTGTGTTTACTGTATTTATATATTTTAAAAATGTAATACTACACAGGACATTTTATTGTTATAAAGGAAATTGATTTGAATGCATCCAAGCTGCATACATAAAATGGCATTATTAACTTGAGAACTGCACAACTCTAACAGGGAGTGACAGAAAAAAGGCTCACAATCCCCTTTTCATGAAGTAATTGTAACCTTGATCATGTGCATTTTATTGGCGTAGGCTTCTGCAAGCAAGCTATTTCAACTGCCTATATCCTTGTTTTTTCCCCTTTCCTGAAGGTCAGGCACTTGCATCTTCTCTGTCCAACAGAACGACAGAAGTCGAGACTATAATTTGTCTTTAGTTTTCTGTTACTCATACATTAAGCAGACGTCTGGCTGTGGACACACTGTTTGCTGTGGTGGACATGCCAAGTCAGACTCCTATTCCTTAGATGGTATTGAAGATAAAGGCTAGACCACACTTGGTTGCAGTGTGTGAGTTTGTGACCGGAGGCTCATCTAGTCGGGGACTGAAAATGTGTTTGGAGTTGAAGAGCATTCTCACTCACCCGTCTTGATTACACAAATCAGGATAACTTTGCATCCTGAAAGTGAAAACAGCTGTGTATGCATGAATTGTAAAAGATATTTATAACACATTTGACTTCCAGCCTTTTGTAAGCCTCCAGTATGCATGAATACATGGGAACGTAGTCTCAGAAAGTAGAGCAGTTCAGATATTTGTATTTAATGACATGTTTCGCTGTGGACGACTTACATTCCCTATTTCTTTTTTAAAAAAGCTGCTTCAAATTAGCACAATCCAACTGCTATTGCCTGCATGGTGCCAAATGTGTCTGCAAGTGACAAGTGAGATACGAACTGTCTTTTGAACATGAATACAGGGGACCTACTGTAGTTTGAGTTTAAAAGCTGCCATTTAAAAAGTTGTGAATCAAATCTGCCAACTGAGGAAGTGATACAGGGGAAATTCAACTGCTGCTGTTTTAATGTGAGCACAAATGAGTCTTTGTGCCTAAACAGTGGTGTGATTTGACAGAAAGGAACACTGTGTGCTCTGTAGTTGTACAGGTGGGACACTCTAAATGGGAGAGGAAATGGTTTTCCACATGAGAAAATTACAAGAGGTTAAAGGTGAACATTAGTGGCTCTAACGTTAATGAAGTCATTCATCAGCGATCGGTCTGCCATACAGGAGAAATAGCATTCCTAACACCAATAGCAGAATGATTTAGAGGTAGGAATTATTTTAAATGTCCTGCTTTTCCTCATCGTCTTCTTTTTTTTTTTTTTTTTTAAATCAGCCTTCCAGTTGTGTTTTTTGCCTCCCAGGAGCATTTTGGAAAGCTTATTCACAGTGCTCACAATGGAAATAAGTTATTCTTGGGTTACCACTTTGTTTAGCAGCAGGTATTTCCTTGAGTAAACCATGATCTCTGTGCATGGCAGGGACACTACAACTAACACTGCCTGTGTACTTCCTTAAAAGGAGGCCAAGCACGCCATCTGAGCTGATGGGATGCGGAGCAGGGAGTGCAAATAGCTGCATCTATTTCCACTGAGTGCCCAGCTGAAGATGAAGCAGTAACCCAGTTTTGAATTAGGATTATTTATTGGATTGTGTCACCACACATATTTTAGTCCAGTCGATGATCACTCACAGTCGACAATGATTTATCAGCAAGCAAACAACAATTTCCACCCACTGGCTGATTATAAGCTTGTGCCCATTTGTTTAATAAAACCAAGCTGAGCTGCAGAGTCAAGAGCTGAAGAGCCTGAGCTTACCGTCGAGCCCGTTACTTTGCACAGAGTTGACAAGACAGTTGTAAATCTTCACTTTACTAGCCACAAAACAACACAAACTCCTTTTCAGCTGAACCGTATACAAATATTTTAACGAGCAACAGAAAAGGTCACCAATACGGCATGTTGTGGCCTGTAAACTGTGTGGAATTTGTATCCTGGTGATGGACTTTTTTGAATGTGACCATGTTTGGTCATGTGGAGTAAGCAGCTGTGGCTTCTTGATTGATTGCAAACGCCTCTCTGGCAGCTGTTTATCTATGTATAAGTCAGTTGAAGCACTTTCTTTATTCTTTAAATGAGAACCTTGTCTGAATTTTCAATTTAGTTTTCTCAGAACATCCTCTATATGCTGTCTATATTTAGCTGATGCTGTTATAACTGTGTATTAAAATGAGAAGTCACGGGACCTGAGATATCAATTAGCCAGCCAGAATACAAGTCAAAGGATTAGATTAAAGAAATATTTGTGTATAGTTAGTCTGCCCTCATGAATGTAGGCCTGCCTAAAGCACAAAGACCGGAAACAAGGGGAAACAGCTAGTTTACAGTATGTGTCACCCTTAGAGCTAATGATCTAAACAGTAACAGACATCTAGCTATAATTATCTGCTGGGATGTGTCTCTAGAATGATCACAATGAAAGGCAGTATGCAGAAAAGTTTATTTTCTATTTTTCTTTTTGCGGCATCCACAGTCTTTGCTGGACTCATTACAATAGAGACAGGGCCCTGCAGTTACTAATATCCAGCTGTCCGCCTGTCTGTCGTGAACATTTCCTCACTGAAGATGTGAAATTTGCTGTTACATGCCAAACCAAATGTTAATCATGCATTAGAAACAGTGTTGATCAGAGCAGAATTTCTGTCTCGGCCTCCTTTTGATGTCTGATTAATACATTTGCAGACACTCTCTAAAGACACCATCATTAAGCCAGTAATCACAAAGCCAGGCAATATACAAATAGCACATGTTGTTTACACAAAACTGGGGACCCAAAGGAGAAGCATGTAGCTGATGTAATTATGGGGCTTTTAGTGAAAGGCTTATAAGACTTATTACGACGTTCAGTGGACCACTTGAGGAATTCTCAGGCTAAATCCGGGTTGTTTTCAGAAACAAAGAAGTCAAATTTGGGCTTACTGGGATTTAACTGCTTTGGATGAGCAACGCTGGCATGGCACACTACCAAAAGCCAAAGTGTCAGGACTGTTTCCATTAATAAAAATTAACATACTGACTTTTAACATACTGAAGTCAGTATGTTAAAATATCATTCATAAATCCATGCTCTCAATATTAGTCACTAATAAATAAACTGTATCTGACCAAATATAAAGTGTAAGTCTACTAATACATGTGTTCAGTCGCTTCTATCTGAATGTGCCAGAGACCTGCAGGCTTTCTTTTAACAGTTGCTACTTATCACATTAGCACTGAATCAATATTCTTTTAGTGTAACCTTTATGCTACACAGAGGCCAGGTAGGATGCTAGGCTTACAAAATGTGTTTCCTCGTGAGCTGCTGCTGGTTTGGCTGGCTTTATGTTTGAAGGTGAAGTTCTGTCATGCATTGCTGCAGAAAACTCTCCACTCATCAGGTTGGGTGATTTATCTATTAGAACTATTAAGGTAGCAGCATGTCACAGTCCTGTAAACTAACATAAAAATGTGCTTTAATGCCAGCAGTGATTCAGGTTCAATTAAAGCAATAGGCTACTTAATAATTTTTGTGGGATTTTTATGTGAGTAAAAAGCAAAAGAAAAAAACAAAGATGATTAGCTTACCTTCAGATAAAAGCTGGAAAAGTTAAAAAAAAAAAAAAAAAGTTTAAAAAAAACAAACTTTCTCTTCAATCTAAGAAAA
>VUQI01028508.1:0-15821 GCA_015106735.1 Paratilapia polleni | reverse complement strand
TTTTTGTGGGATTTTTATGTGAGTAAAAAGCAAAAGAAAAAAACAAAGATGATTAGCTTACCTTCAGATAAAAGCTGGAAAAGTTAAAAAAAAAAAAAAAAAGTTTACCAGCAACACCTCTAAATCTCTAAATGCCATAATAGACATTCCTGTTTAATTTATAGACAGATTTACAGGGTTGCATGCTAGTGAAGTTTGAAGGTTATGAGAGATTATTTTCAGAGTAGTTGTTTCCTATTTATACATTTGACACAATGTACATATATAGGACTAGTTTTTCCCAGGTTACTTGCCAAAGAAATAGGCCTACATGAACTCATTGACAGCCATGTATGATTATTGATGAGTTGTGTCTGGTGATTCTTTTGTTGCATCGAAGCGGTGTGATCATGGAGAGGGAGGTAGAGAGAAAAAGAGGTTGCAGCATCACAGGATGTATGTTACTTTCCTAAGCATGTGGGAATGATTTGTTAACTTTATTTAAAATTAAAATAGACAAATAGCCTGGTTTAGACAAATTCTACATTACCTACATGAGAATGTGTAGGGATTTGTGAGGGACTGTTTCAATGTCCTGACAGGTAGAGGCAGACCTATGTCTAAATTAAAGTACCAGCATGATCAATACTTCCACATAAGGGGGGCGGTATTTTTGCACATTCCTAAATATGGGAGAACAAAAATATAGAATAATTAATTCCTACAACATAACTCTGAACTATCACCTGTCTAGTTGCTGATGGCACAGCTGTTAAGGAGAACTCTTTGCATTATGTCTGTGCTGCTCAGTGTATATGTCTCAGTGTAGACAAAAACCAGGAAGAAAGGCAATGGTGCATTTTTAAACTTTTGTAAATACAGAGCTTCACTGGCATTGATGGACCTGGGTTAATCCAAACATTGATGGATCACCATTCAGACAGGATATCTCTGAGTATTTCAGCTACGTCAGCCCTTGTCTGCTGCTCCATAATGCTTCAGCTCCTGCCGCAGAAACACAGACCACCTTTTGTGACCATGAGACCTCAACTGGTCCCATTTGAGAACAGCTGTGAGAGTGATGGATAGGTTGTCACGTGTGACCCTGAGAAGAATTAAATCAGTGAAGACGTGAGAACTCAGTCGAGCATAGTGTTAGTTCAGGCAGGTCACAAAGTCAAGTCAGTCACAATCCCGGCAGATTAAGCTGATCTGATACCCTTATGCGCATCCAATAGGCAAATCCTAATAAAGGGCGTGTCAAACTTCTTTAGCCAGCCCACAGTTGCTGAGCATCTGCAATCTGCTTTGCAATCCACCTCCACCCCAGCACTTCTTTTCATGCTATATCTGACCTAATAGGTGTCAGTATTTGTTGTCACTGATCCCTGCTCTGTTGTGTACTGGGTATTGCTGCTGCTCCCACCGTCCTGTGTTTTCCAGAAATTCTTGTGGAAGGTCCTGGAACAGAGCTGTGTCACCAAATATAAATTAATGCAGATGGAAATAAATCTTCTTTTGACTATACTGGTCTTGACTGAATTGTTTGCAGATGGATTGCAAAATGGTGTCGATGATGGTGCCAAGAGTTATGTTATTAATGACAGTCACGTAAAAATAACAGTGGTTGTCATTATGACTGTATATGCCGGTGAATACTGGGTGAAGACCACACACAAGCCGAGAGATCACATACATCAGCATGCAGTGCAGTATATAAAAAAATGCTGGGGGAGAATGAAAAATGAGAATGATTGTGTATTACTCACTCCACTTTCAGTGCTCAGTAGGCAGAGGGTAGTTGGCACTGACCTCTGAACAGTCCCTAACAAGGAAAGCTTCTTTCTTTTCAGTTTGAGAGGTGTATTTTTCTTGCACACGCATCAGGCACATATATTTGTATTCATGTGTATTTTTTTTATTTAGTACATGGCTTATAAAACACTACAATGTTCTGCATTAATGCTCAAAATGTTCTGTATTAATGTACAGAATACAGTATAACTGTTGTGCATTGGTGGTGACAGAAAATAGTCCCTAACAAATGCTTGTTTTATGCTGCTTGAATTACATTAGCTAATAACTGTACTTGCTTGTTTTTTTGTTTGGTTTTTTTTGTTTGGTTTTTTTGTTTGTTTTTTGTAATAGAACATGAGCTGCCCATCCTGGTTCAATTCTGGTTTCTATAGAGCATCATGGCCTTTATATATAAGCAACCCACTTCTCCAAACCTCTAAAAATGTCTTGTCCAAAAGTGTTATGGGTGTCAATAAATCTCTGTTCTGTTTCCCATGAGGGTAAAGTGTAAAAGAGCACCATCCTTCTCCTGGAAAGCTCTAAACTGTCTTGTTACAGATTTAGTGAGTGTTTCAGAGAAAAGGCCTCTTTTGGCTCATTTTGTTTGTAAGTCCTAATGACTGTATATGGTATTGGTCATAGTGAAAACTAAACTGTTACACGCTTATGCCCCATTATGATCCACTGGTGGCTGGTGTGCTCCTCTGCAGATCTGAAGATACTGGAACCAAAATACAGTGATGAGAGTGAAGTGGTCCTCTTTAGTATAACCTTATATGACCAAGAATGATAGTAAAACTAGCTGTGCTAAATCTTCTTTGAACTGGTTGGACTGTATATTTATGATGTATTGCATGATTGTTTCTAAGGCTAGAAAATAGAGTTGTTTGATCTTAAGAGAATCAAGTGTGATGTAATCTTAACTCCCAGTGGCTCTTGTTTTGTTTCTATTGTAAAAGACAGGAATGTCTGTCTGTAATGGGTCAGCGCTTCCTAAAAATTGTGGCAGTCTTGTCAGTTCAAGACTAAGTTGATCTTTTCTTTCTATTTTCAGTATAGAGAGCCTGACTGATGTTTCCTAAATTAGCATGGCCCAGTCACTGATTAGGTCTTGCTGCTGTACTAATAGCTGCAGGAGGGCTCCTAAAAGCAATTGTATAGTTGCATGAATTTACATTTACACCAAAAAAGACAAATCATTGGATGCCTTTTCATACTTCTCTCTGTAATCTGCAGTATGCTGAACACAGGGTTTGACCAACAACAATGGGGTCAGCAGCAGCTCCTGTATAAACCTGTAGCTGACAGTGGGCTAGAAGCAGGACAGGTTTCCAGTGGTTTACCAAAGGGCTGGCAAAGAGAGACAGACACAGAAATTCACCCTCACATTCACACCTTCAGCCAATTTAGAACCACCAGTTAACTGAATATGCATGTCTTTGGAGCGTGAGAGAAAACTGTGGGCACATATTAAGAGTGGGTGGGTTACACAGTTGAAAGCCTATACGATGAATATAATGTGCAAAAATGTTGCTAGATCATTGAGTAATGAACCTTATTACGTTGAATTAGGTTTTTAAAATTATATGAGGAGATTTGATAGAAAAAGAAAAAAAATCTGAGTTTATCAGATTCTGTTGCAGCAGGTACCAGCTATTCTCCCATTTGGTATGTTTAACCATACAGAGGAAATTTGGGGTGTAAAAAAATATTTCAGATTTATTTGTATTAGATTTATTGAATTTAAAGGGCAGCACGGTGGTGCGGTGATTAGCACTGACAGGTGCCACCATCTTGCCAGGGCCTCTCTGTGCGGAGTTTGCATGTTCTCCCCGTGTCTGCGTGGGTTCTCTCCGGGTACTCCGGCTTCCTCCCACAGTCCAAAGACATGCAGTTAGTGAAGTTAGGTTAACTGGTAATTCTAAATTGGCCGTAGGTGTGAATGTGAGCGTGAATGGTTGTCTGTCTCTCTGTGTTCGCCTTGTGACAGCTGGCGACCTGTCCAGCGTGTACCCCACCTCTCGCCCTATGGCAGCTGGGATAGGCTCTAGCCCCCACCCTGAATAGGATAAGCGGAAGAAAATGGATGGATGGATGAACTAAAATGTCTCAAAGCGTTTTTATTCAGCTCTTGTTTTTCTTTGTCCTTTGAGGCCAACAGAATTTGTAACGTTCCTGAAATCCCATTTCCTCTTTACTCATACTGTCGTTGTAGCTGTTGGATTTACTTTCTTACAGACTTATGGTAAGGTGGTCAAAAACTGGTTAATGGCAGCTACTTATTATACAGCTGGTAAATGTTTCTTGACAGAAAAAAAAGGTTATTTTCAGGTTTGTTTTTTGTTGGCAGCTGTTTGGAGTTGGTGCTCAAAGTGTTAATATAAGGTGACAAGCTGTTTGAGTGCTATTTCTTTTGCTTCCACCAAAGAAATAGCCAATTTATCTAAGTTTATGCATTTAAATTAACCCTCAATTCTTTGCTCTATGTCAGCCAGAAAGAGTTTAGCTGTTAGTGACTTGGTACAGACTGTCATGGTCTTACTGTGTTACATGAGTGACTGAACTTTGGGAAATTACTCCCTAACCCTGCAGGCCAGATTACAGATTTATTTTTACTTTATTAGAGGCTTTGGTTTTCAATTGATTGATGTAAATGAACAGTAGATTGTAGATTATAGACTTTGGCAACCTCATACCAAAACTATAATTTTATCTATGATGTCAGTTCAAAGAAAGTTGTTTGTAGATTGTGTTGCCCACTAGATCAATGGATATCAGTAAGTAGGAAACTAGGCAGTGATTCTTTTTCTATCTGATTTAAAATGAAACTACAATAGCAACCGGCAGAAAAACAAGAAGAACTCAAACACATTTGAATACTTTAATGAGAAAAAACAGCGTTTACACTCTTTTCTTCAATATCACTACTGCACGTTAATAACAAATGAGAGGCGTGCAGTGCAGAAGTTTATTACAAATAATTATTATTAGATGGTAAAAAGAAATTTAATATTCATGTCAGGCTAATCACTGAAATATAAAGCAATGTGCACTGCAGATCTGTCCTGTGACCAGTAAGGGTCGTACAGTAGGTAGAGTTTTGGAGACATGGATTAATTCTGTAGGAACCTTTTTAAATTAAACAGACACATCTGACATAAGCTAGATAAAGCAGACAAAGTAGAGTAAGCAGAATAAGACAAACTAAGTTTAAGAGTGTCCAAATTCAGAGATTAGGGAGGGAAAAGTGAGAGTCAGAGGGAGAGAGCAGGAGACTGGCTGAGGAGGAGGGAGGATGAGAGAGAAAAAGAGGAGAGCAGAGAGGCAGGCTTTACCTTTTCTGGTAGTTAAAGTCACTGCAAGGACAAGCGGGAATTCTTTGCACTGCAGAAGGGCCGAGATATAAACCAGACTGTAGAAGCTGACATATGACAGGAGAGGAGACACTGTTGTCCATGGACTAAACTTTAGCTACTGTTAAGGTATTGTAAACCAACAGGCACTGTAGTTTTTATTGATTTTTACATATGTTAAAAACGCTGTCTTGGGTGGTCCCCTTATTATACTGTAATGTGTTTCTGTTAATCTATAGCCTAGGAGCTGCTATGATAAATGTAATTTCTTTTTTTTTTTTTTTTGGAAAGTTCATTGAATTTAAATTTCCATAATGATGAAATGGCAATGTTATGCAGACACAGAAAAAATACCTGTCCATTGTGATTAACTTAGGATACTTGGGATGATATTATATTTGTGTCTTTTAGTGAGAAAGTGAAGAGAATCTTTTGGGCATCATGGACGATGACTTTGACCGCCGCATGGAGCTGAGGAGGCAGAGGAGAGAGCAGATGCGCCTTGAAGCTGAAAAGTGAGTAATCCTTGTAAAATCTGTGCAAAAGAACACATGCATGCACACAAAAAGACACAGTCATGGGCATGCAGACTCAATTACAAGTGAAACTCCAAAAAAGGTGACTGCACAGCCAAAATCTTACAAACACTGTAGAAGGATCTGGTCATCATCTTAAATCAAAGCCTCATTAGTTTCATTAGTGTTTGAATTTCTCACTCACAGCTGTCCACTCACAAAACAAACCGGATACATTTTATATTTGATTAGCAAGGCCAAGCGATCCTCCACTTTTATGGAACACATCTGAGGTTGTTGCCAAAGTTTTTAAACACCAGCTGTGTCTGTCACAGTACTGTCTAAACCCTTACAGCCGATGACAAACTTTTGTAGACGCATTGAGGACTTTCAGATTAAACAAGATGTTCCTCTTCTGATCTTTCTTCTCTGCCCTCTGATGATCCATTAGTCACACAAAGTTTCATAGACAGATGCTCAGTGATCAAGGCTTTCTGTGTATACATACTGTATGTTGTTTGATTTATGTAGGAATGTATGAGGGAGTTTTGTGGCTCCACACGGAGCGGCAGACTGGAGCAGACAGAACTTGGATGTCGCTCTGGCGATGACGACTTAATGATCTCCACAGCATTTTGAGCTCATTAAGGAGACAGTCGGCTGCTGTGCTGCTGTTTGGATTAATCTCTCATTCTCTGTTGTTTCCTTCACTCTTTTTCTGTGTGCTCAGATAAATTAAACAATACTGTTTAGAAGGTGGTGCTGACATCTACTCCAGTACTTGCCATCACCTCAGGTAGGAGTAGAAATAAAGTGAGAAATGGGCACAGCTGCTGACACTTGTAGATGGCAGCAGTTTTTAATCACAGAGCTGCTTAAAGTAAGGATCAAACACTGAGGTGGATGCATTTTACTTTGTGAATGGATTTGAACAGACTATCACCAGTTTTATCCCTTATGTGACCACATAATCAAGAGGTCCAAACATAGCTCTGGAAATTGTTTTCTTCCAGTTCAGGAGTCCAGTGCTGTCATATCAGATGAGACATCAGAGCCCAGGCAAAAAGAGCATTCCTCGCAATTTTCTCACAGCCAGCTGTGCCAACCCAGCCTGCCCTGCCTTTTATGCCTTCCAGTTCCTCTCCCAGTGCCGACACTGGAATGTTTTGACTGTCATTTTTATTCCAGTGCATGACTGCCTGCTCTGAATGTTTCAGACTTAGCACCACTTGAGTGGAGTTTTAAGTATCTTTCCTTCATTTCACTCAGCAGTTCTGTTAGCCAAGTAGCACTCATCATATTTCCCCTTTTTTATTATGTTTCATGTCCCTCGGGTTGGTCGTCTGGAAATGTAACTGTAACATTTTGACAGCACTCAGTCAGCAATCCCCTAGCTTTGGGTGGAGTTGTATCTAATTGGATTACTTCCTCACTGATTTCTTGGGGTGATCCATGCCATTTGGAGGAACCTTTGCCTGTGGATTTATTGGATTTCCACCTCATTTGGATCTCTGTTTCTGTTTTAAAGTCAGAAAGGATTCTTGTGGTTCCATTCCACCTCTTACAACATCTGTAAATGATTGTCTTGCAGATTCAGGAAGAGCAGAGGGAAATAATACCCGTGTGCTATCAATGGACCATTTCAGGCTCTCTCTCTGCCTCATAAAGCCTGGTAATGCTTAAAAAGATACTGCCAGGCATGCTGAAAAATATCTAGCTGTGGATGTATTCACAGTTGGATGAAAGTCATTGACAGGGAAGATGGTTCTGTATTCCTTTGTCTTAGTTTTTTCTCCCTTTTTCTTGCTAACATAGCCCTTGTTTTCATACAGTATTAAGCGCCAAGTGAGACGTTCTTTTGAAGTACTCTCATCTTCTTCGATGGGACATTTGCATGTGTATCATGTGTGTTTATAATTATTTCTTATAGACTATTTTCCCTCAGTTGTGGCATCTCAAATCTTCATCATATCTTTTGAAATCAGCTTTAGATGGTACGGCTTTAGCTTCTCGTGTGGTCAACATAAAAATGTGACATATCACCACATATTTCTTTTGGGGACAATAGTGTTTTTAATTTATGTGAATTTTTGTTGTTTTACTCAGGAAGCACACATTTGTTTCAGATCTTTAGGTTTCTTAAAAACTTCAAATAAAACATGTAGAGATAAATTCAAAAATAATTTTGACTTTAACTTTAACCAAATAAATTCTTTGGTTAAAGTAATAATAGTTAAACTAGTCCACACTAAGGCCCTGTATAACACGTGATAAAGTAGACATAACCACAAGTCTAATGAGTTATTAACAGGTGTTTTATATAGAATAGTATATAATAATAGAGAATATATATACTGGTATGGTAGTACTTCGATGAAAATTCTTGCAGTCAGAGACTGCCTGAAGTCTTGAACCCATGGACATCACCAAATGCTGTGTTTCCTCTCTTGAAATGCCCTGCTAGGTCTTTACTGCAGTCACCTTCAGTTGCTGCTTGTTTTTAGGTCTCTCTGCCTTCAGTTTTGTATTTAATAACTGAAAAGCATGCTCTGTTGGGCTGAAATCAGGTGACTGACTTGGACATTGTAGAATATTCCATTTCTTTGCCTCTTAGGTTGCGTTTGAAGTATGTTTTGGGTCTTTATCCATTTGCACTGTGAGGTGCTGCCTGATCGGTTTTGCAGCATTTGGCTGAATATGAGCAGAGAGTAGAGCCCTGTACACTTCACAATTCATCCTGCTACTTCTATCAGCAGTCACATCATCAATAAACACTAGTGACCTGGTTCCACTGGCAGCCATACATGTCTATACCATAACAATACCTCCACCATATTTGACAGATGATGTGGTACATTTCAGATCATGAGCTGTTTCTTTCTTTGTCCACACTTTTCACTTCCCATCATTCTAGTACAAGTTAACCTTGGTTTTATCTGTCCAAATAATTTTTTTTCAGAACTGTGCAGGCTCTTTTAGATGTTTTCTGGCAAAGTCTAACCTGGCCTTCCTGTTCTTAACCAAGGAAAGGATTTGTGACTTTAGCTGTCTTCTGTGGTCTTTAAGGGCTTTTGGTGTTGCTGTACTGGCCACTGCATTCCTTCTTTTTAAGAATGTACCAGTTCGTTGATTTTGCCACTCCTAAAGTTTTTTCTGTCTGTCTGATAGATTTATTTTGGTTTTTCAGCCTAATGAAGGCCTTGTTGAATTGCATCGACAACCTTTTGGATCTCATTTTGAGAATTCCAGTGAAAAGATGTGAAATGCAGCTTCAACACTTGGAATCAACTCCAGATTTTTTAATGTATATTTTGTCATGGAATAATGAAGGAACAGGCCTCACCTCACCATGAAAATGTTTGTCAGTAAAAAGTCCAGTTAGTTTTGAGCCTCTGAAAATGGGGGACTGTATAAAAATGGTTGTAATTCCTATACACTTAATAAATACTTGTGTTAAACCCCTTGAATTAAAGCTGAACGTCTGCACTTCAATCACACCTTGATTGTTTGACTTAAAATTAATTGTAGTTGTGTACAGAGGCAAAATCACAAAAACTGTGTCATTGTCCAAATGCTTATGAGCCTAACTGTAAATGAAAAGCCTTCCCGTATCTTGATTGATAACACTGTTTATTTTTTCTTTTAACCCAGCTGGACGATGGAGCATTGAAACACCTTCAGAAACACTGCCCAGAACTCACCACCATAAATATGCAGTCTTGCACAGTAAGACAAACATTTGGTTGTGGGATGCAGAGCGGGAGCAACTGATAATAATGCATGATTAATGGCTCTTCATGCCTTTTGTGTTTTTGTAATCAGTTTTTTTTGTCTGTTGCTTCCAGCAAATAACAGATGATGGTCTGGTCAGTCTGTGCCGAGGATGCCACAAGCTGCAGAACCTCTGTGTGTCTGGCTGCAGTAACATCACTGATGCCTCTCTCACTGCACTGGGACTTAACTGTTCCCGACTTAAGTAAGAAACACACACACACTCAGACACGTGTCACACAAGCTTTCTCATACATCCAAGCAATGTGACTGCTGTCACTTCCAAAATGGCTTAAAATCATTATATTTATTTGATGTTTTCATACAAATTCAGCTACTTCAAAAAATCATCCAAAATATTAGACTTCCAATATTTTGGACCTTTTATCCACCTATTACAGCCCACTATGTCCTACAGTTATCTTCAATACACCTTCTTCAGACTGGCTGATGACATACTGTTAATGTTCACAATGTTTAAAAACACAATGAGCCACAGTAAATCCACACAGCTGCATCTTTCAAGCAATCTTCACAAATTTTTTATGTGTCTGTCTGTGTAAGGATCCTTGAAGCTGCACGATGCTCCCATTTTACGGATGCTGGGTTCACTGTGCTGGCCAGGGTAAGTTTCATTTTGCAGTTTTGCTTCCTATTTTCTTATCTGCAAACCTTTAGTTAGGCCTACCATCCATCTCAACCCGATACCTCTGAGTTCAGTTAAAAGCTTTTCTCACAAAACCATCTGGTTATCTTCACAGAATTGTCATGAGCTTGAAAAAATGGACTTAGAAGAATGTATTTTGGTAAGAACACTTTGGTTCCCTTATCTACTCCCAAGATCATACTTTATGGTATTTTTTGTGATAATCTGGAATAATTCATTTACACTAGCACTTAAATTACTTTTTACAAAAAGTAGAAATTGTGACATAGAAGAAGTGACAGAGTTCTGGGATTGAGAACAAGATATGATCGTGTATCACATGCTTCCAAACGCTTGAACTGAGCCTCTCAGCTGTCCCTAGACATGTGAGAACAGTATCTTAATCAAGCTCGTCTTGTCCTCAGGTGACAGATAACACCCTGGTTCAGCTGTCAATCCACTGCCCTCGGCTGCAAGCACTGGTAAGCGAACGGCGTCCGACTCTGTACCACCTTCTTTTTCAGCCTCTCTCCATTGCTGTGTGGGGTTTAATCCATCTATCTGTGTGTCTTTAACCCAATCTCCTGTACCCTGGGCAGTCCCTGTCCCACTGCGAGCTGATCACAGACGATGGCATCAGAGCTCTAAGTAGCAGTACCTGTGGCCAAGAGCGCCTCACCGTGGTGGAGTTGGACAACTGCCCCCTCATCACTGATGTGACCCTCGAGCACCTGAAGAGCTGCCATCGTCTGGAGCGCATCGAGCTCTACGATTGTCAGCAAGTCACCCGGGCAGGCATCAAACGCATCAGGGTCAGTGGGCATGATGGAAAAATACATGCTGTTTTTCATCATGTAGAGCTGGCTCTTGTTGGGGATTGGAGCAGTGGTTTTATACTTGCTTTAAAAGAATTGCTTGACATTTTGAAAAATGCACTTGTTAGCATTCTTGCTGAGAGTTAAAAGAGAGAATCAATACTGCTCTCACTCACCATATACACAAATAGGTTGCATTTCTAAAAATACTCCCAGGAAGACAATCCTGAGCATATACTTTTTCCTTGTCTTTCTGTTTTACATTTGTGGTCTTTTGTATTAACACATCTCTTCCGCACACAGGCCCACCTTCCAGAGATCAAAGTCCATGCCTACTTTGCCCCAGTGACACCCCCTCCCTCTGTACATGGAGGTGGCCAGCGTCTGTGCCGCTGCTGCATCATCCTCTGACAGTGGAGGGCCAGGGGGGGCCACCTCTGTCTACAGGTCCTGCTGCTCTGATGGGGGCTGATGTTGCGTGGGAGGGGGGGACTGGGGTAGGCATAGGGGAGAGAGGGGGCTGGACCCACTCACTGCTCCTGATCACTGATCAACACATTGACTGATCACCACTGATCCCTGATCAGTTGAACCCGCCCTTTCTCTCTTCTCTTGCTCACCAATCAGCAGTGCAGCAGCCCCGGGTTACGGCGCAGAGGGGTTGGAGGAAAGAACATGGATGGATGGACTTTCTCTCTCTTTTTCTCTCTCTGTCTCGTTCTCTCTTTCTCACCGTAAAGACAAGAACAGGTTCTCCACTCCGTTCTGCTCCTCACATCCCTGACACCCCCACCTGTGAGCGTAAACCACTGCATCTGGACAGCTGCAGGTGGGGGGTCTGAACAGTGGAACTACAATGCTTCATGTTCAAACTAAAGAGAAAAAAAAAATCATATTGTCATGTTGGACACTGTGTGGAGTATCATCTCAACCAATCACATGACACCTCTACGTGACCATCCTGTGATTCATTCTGCTTCGACCAATAAACACACAGCATGGGAGGAAGAGGAGAGCTGCGCTGTGGGTGAAACGCAGATCTTTTGGATGTGAACAGTGAAGCTTTGGCACAGCCAGCTCAGCTCCGCAGTGCTGGGAAAAACAGGAAGTACAAAATGAAACATGTGACATATTTGTGCATCTGAGAAACTTCTATTGAGATTTTGATTCTGTTTGTACAGAGAATGTTTTGCAATGGAAAAAAAAAAAGATTTATGGCAACTCACTCAAAAATTGGGGAAGGCCAATATGTTTTTTTTTTGTTTTCTTTTTTCAGTGCTTATTGTAATTGTCCATGCCTGTCTATTCAAAGAGGGAGATAAGCTTGTCTTTCTTTTTGAAATATAAAAAAAAAAACGTTGCTGTTTTACAAAAAAAGGACCTATGATTCAGACCCTCAGTGTCTAAAAGCATTATGTTGACACTGTATGCTGCTGGGATGAGTGGCCTCTCCTGTGTACTGCGTGGTTACGTTGGCTCGTAGGCCCTTATCCAATCCTGTCAGTAGCCCTGTGCTCTAGCTTCTACTCTACCACTTAAGCATTTGTTTACAACCTGGATTAGGTTAGCACCACAGACTAACTTGTTTACATGAGTAGGTTTCCAGTCCCCCTACTATTGAGAGTCAGTTACTAAACTGACTCTCAATAGTTTAGTAACACTGAAACAACTGTGGCTTACCCACTCTTTTTAAATGGACTGTGACATCCACTATTCAGATTTATGCTGTGTGTATCAGGATCAGGGCTAACGCTGGTGCAACTTTGCTTCAAAGGTGAAAAGGAAATTTGCTTAAAGATAATAAGTATGCGACTGTGAGCAAAGGCACCTCAACTTTTTGACAATCACATGAATTTGTGTATTTGGAAGTTATTTTAGTCTAGTTTTGTGTAATTGTTAATTTACAGATGATGTAGAAACACACTGAATTGGCTCTCATCAAGTCCCAAATAGCACATGAGGAATAATTTACAATTGGCTTATCATACAGGTGTGGTAAAACCTGCCAGTCTAAATATATAATTGATCCATAACAAATTCCAGTTCATCCAATCCTAGAAAACACTTGCGACAAAGATAATGTGATGTGCAGAGACTGGAAATCCTCCCCCCCAACCAATAGTTTATTTTAGTCTGTACAGGCAGTCCTTTAGATCAACAGGATTTCAACATGATGTCTCGTCATGCCTGATTACACATGTACAGGGCATGAATAACCATCATTTCACGCACTGAAAATGCAACAAAACAAAAGCAGCTTGTAATATTGTGTTAAACAAGAGACTGATAAGTGTTGTGTAGTGCCAAGTGCTCAAAGACTAGGGAGACTGGCAGGACAATGGATAGGACTGAAACTAAAGAGAGCAGATGGAAAGGTGAGGGAAGACTGGGATGGACTCGGATACATAGCTGACTTGACTGGCTGTGATACTAATGCCCTGTTTGACAGCTGTTTTAACAGTTTTATGTTTAAAAAAAAAAAAGAAATAAATTAAAAATAAATGAATAAATAAAGGTGACTAATAGTAACTGTGCTTTGTCTCTGCAGCGTGAGATTTTGTCTTGTATTTGAAGTGCTTATCTCATAGTTAACTGCGGCAGTCTGAATACAGGCTGTGTAGCGGTCACACCGCTAGATGTCAGCAAAGGGCCGTGTAGGCAGCAGACACGCCCACACCTAAATAGTATTTTTAATTATTGTCCCGAAAATAGAAAACAGAAATCATCCAGCCACAGGTAATGACAATCTAATTTAATACGTGTATACATCTCGATATTTAAGCAGGGCTGTGGTTCACAGTACATTTCTACATTTCACATTTTTCATCAGGCATTATGCAGGCTAGCTGTGCGGTGCCCGAAGACCCATCGGCCTGATCGTTGATCGGTGGCGCCTCCTGGTGAACTGCAGTCCCCGGCAACGCTCAGCTTTCAGCGCCTCTTAACGGTTTTAGTGGTGCAAGCGATTATTCCTGGATTAAAGAGAAACCAGTCACCGCGGGACTGGAGCTGAGCTCTTGTTGTGGAAGTTTGGTGCAACTTTGCCCCAGACGGAGTCGACTGTTGAAAGACTTTAAAGCCTGTGGTCATGGAATAGAGGAGCGGAGTGGAGCCAGGCCTGCGGATAACTAACGTTAGCTAGCTGAGCTAGCTTTTGTGAAGCTGTCCATATTTGTTTGGGTGGCTGTGCTAACTGTCTAGGTGCTATTTTTGTTAGCGTAACAGCAAACCAGATTTACTAGTTTGTTTTGATGCGGGTATATTAAAGGAACCTGCTGAAGTCCACTGCGGCTACTCGTTTCCCGAAGTTTCGACAAGTTTAAGTTCCCTCTGAGCTAACGTTAAGGAAACTAGCCAGTTTCGTCTTTATCGTAACGTATAAAGTGGAGCTTTTGATTTGGGCAGAGGGATGATTTGTATGCTAAATTGATCTGTATTTTAAAAAGGGATTGCACGTTGATGATTAAACATCGGGTAGACGCAGTCCACACCGAACAGTGTCTCTGCCCCTCCAAGGGACTGCACTTCACATTTCGAGTCCTTCACACCCCGTCCCACCGTCTCCGGCCGGCTTCAGTGGCTGGCCGCACGGCACTGAGTGCCCAATGGAGGAACATGACAACATGGACTATTTTTACCAGCAGGTACTGCAGAAAGACGTTACCCGCAGGTTGCAGGTCGGACAGGACCTCATTGACTACCTGAACGACCCGCATCGCTCCCCGGACGTAGAGCAGGACAAACCCCGGCTGGATAAGACCATGGACGAGTTAACCGGATGGGTGAACTCCAGCAATTTCAAGGTGAGAGATCTTGGGCTGTCGTATGGGTGTATCTCAGGCATCCCCCTCGGCCTGTTCATTAATTATTTTCCACTACCCGTTTACCCGGTAAACGGGAAGAGAGAGCACTGAATTTTGCTGTAAGATTTTCTAAAAGGTGAGATAAACTCTTTGAAAGAGCTCTTAGCGATAGGAAGAAGACCCAAGTCTAAAGGTTTGAGATTTGTTAGCGGTTTTATGTCCGTTTTGTCATCAAACATGGCAAGAAGCAGAAGGCTGTGTGGTTCCTTTTGACACCCAAGTTATTCTAATCCTGGATCACAAGAGGCAGACATTTTTAAATGTAACCCAGCGACTGAGGAGTGTTTCTGAGGGGCATTCCTGTGGTTTGTTGGGTTTATGTTGCTGTTCTGGTTATGAGTGTGTGTCTGTGCTAAGGAGACCCATTGTCAGGACCGCTGGAGCATTGGATGGGCTGGGGGAGGGGTTAGAAGACTCATTGTTATGATCCATGTTTTTTCTCCATCTATCCCCCTCTCTCTTTTTCTCTCTTCTCTCTCTGCTATCTTTTCTCAGTTTTCTCCTTAGTTTAACTCCTGCTTTTGTATGTGCTAGGCTGGTCTTCACTCTTTGCCATTTCTCAGAAAGTTAGGTGACATATGTGACATTTCTGCCAGCACATCACACCAATCCAGACAGTGAGTCAAAACAGCTGGAAATCTCTTTTAAAGTCATGCTGTAATCTTACTCTCAAGTCACTTTTTGAACTGATTAATTTTTTTCTGCACTGATATGCAGGACTCAGCAAATTCAGTTGCAAGAGTGCGGAAATTGTGCGTTCAGCATAAAGAAGCATGCTGGGCCTCTTAAAGAGAGGTCTTATTTGACAACACTCAGCTAGAGAGAGAAAATGCGTCTTTGTTGTCATTTTGCTCTTATAATCTTTTAAACACAATGTTGAATGTTAATTTCTATTTACTACCCCAAAGTTGATAGTAATGATGAGGTTGTGATTGTGACAAACATTGTACAAAACAACTGTTGAGGTTTCATCAAATGTCCTCTGAGCATCCCTGCTACATGTTCAAGAAGAACACTGTTTATAAACTGAATTTGCACTATTAAAAACACTGAAGAGAAATACTAAGTGAATGATTTTGCAG
>VUQI01028505.1:11224-22848 GCA_015106735.1 Paratilapia polleni | reverse complement strand
ATGGTAGGACTTCTTTGAGCAATCTTGTCGGGATGGGGTCCAATAGACACGTTGATGGTTTAGAGGAAATAATTATTGAAGTTAACTCAGAAAGATCAGTCGGAGAGAAAGAGTCTATATCAGTATTTTTGAAAGTTGCCATACATAACAAGACGTCTGTGGGACAGCTGTGAATAATTTTTTCTCTAATGATTAAAATTTTATTTGAGAAGAAATTCATGAAGTCATTACTAGTCAGAGTTTAATGAATGCTTGGCTCAACAGAGCTCTGACTCTTTGTCAGCCTGGCTACAGTGCTGAAAAGAAACCTGGGGTTGTTCTTGTTTTCCTCGATTAGTGAGGAATAGTAAGATGTCCTAGCTTTATGAAGGGCTTTCTTATACAGCAACAAACTATTTTTCCAGGCCAGACGAGCGCCTTCTAAATGAGTGCAACGCCATTTCTTCTCCAGCTTACGAGTTATCTGCTTTAAGGCACGCACTTCTGAATTATACCACGGGGTCAAGCTCTTTAGATTTGCAGCTCTCTTTTTCAGAGGAGCCACAGTATCCAGCGTCATACGCAGAACTGATGTAAGACTGTTAATAAAGTGATCAACCTCTCCGGGAGAGAAGTTTAGGTAGCTGCTCTGCATTGTGTTGGCACATGGCATTGAAGAGGATAGTTAGTTACAGCACTTTCAGAAAGACATCTACTGTAATAAAATTTATTCCCCACTGCTGTGCAATCCATTATTGTAAATTCAAAAGCTACTAAGAAATGATCAGATAAAAGAGTATTTTCAGGGAATACTCTTGACATTTAGCATTTAGCAGCTTAATGGAAGAAGGTATGAAAGAATTTGAATAGAGGTTTGTTTTCCTCAACGGTGCACGATAGCACCAACCTGGGGACAATAAAATTAATTCACTCGAGAGAACATGCTCAGGTCGATGAATAATACTTTTTGCCTACTGAATCCCATGTTTCTTCCAAAGTGAGCTCAGGTCATTTAACTGAACTCCAGTAATCTTGGAGCAGACTTTAATAATGCTGTTAAGACTGTTCCTGTCCTTCACAGACAGCCCATTAAACTAGCATGTGAAAGAAAATGTTAAAAGACTTTCAATAAAAGAATGATAAAAATTACATAAAATATTTTTAGAAGCACTGAAAGAGTTCCGCTTTCGCAACACGTAAATCCTTTGTTGTCCATGTTTAACCGCTGACTATGTGTTTGCATCAAACTTGAGCTGAGAATCAAACACGGTTCCCATATATTTATGCGTATCCACAATTTGGACTTCTTCACCATGTATGATACTGGGTTTTGGCTTACCACTATATTTCCGGAAATCAGTGATTAATTCCTTACTCTTAGTCACATTAAAGTCAAGGAAGTTATCATCGCACCATTTGACAAATGCAGGCAAGGAACCACCATGTTCCACTGTGAGCCCTGAAGAAGAGACAGCAGGGCAGTGTCATCAGAAAACTTCACCAGAAAAGTGCCCTGCTGAGAAGTCCTTCAGCTGTCTGTGTACAGGATAAAAAGCAGAGGAGAAACAACACAGCTTACAAAGCATCAAAGGGATCTCATTGCTGAAAGGTATCAGTCAGGAGAAGGGTACAAGAAAATTTCCACAGCATTGGATATACCACGGAACACAGTGAAGTAATCAAAAAGTGGAGAAAATATGGGACAACAGCGACATTGCAAAGAACTGGACATCCCCCCAACATTGATGAAAAGATTCTAACATTCACTCACACATTCACACTCCGATGAGTGCATCGGGGGCATCTTGGGGTTCAGTATCTTGCCCAAGGACACTTCTGTGCGCAGACCGGGGTAGCCAGGAATCAAACCACCAACCTTCCAATTAATAGATGACCTGCTCTACCTCCTGAGCCACAGCTGCCCCAAAAAACAGACGTCTGCTAAAAAGCTGAAGATGAATTTCACCTTTCAACATGGCAATGACCCCAAGCATGCATCCAAATCAACAAAAGAATGGCTTAACCGGAAGAAAATTAAAGTTTTGGAATGGCCCAGCTGGACCTCAGACCTAAATCCAATAGAAAATCTGTGGGGTGACCTGAAGAGGGCTGTGCACAAGAGATGCCCTCGAAATCTGGATCAATTTGGCGTGCTTTTGCAAGTAAGAGTGAGTCAAGATGTGCCATGCTGATAGACTCCTACCCAAGGAGACTGAATGCTGTGATTAAGTCAAAAGGTGCTTCAACAAAGTATTAGTTTAAGGGTGTGCACACTTATGCAACCAGTTTATTGTACATTTTTAAATTTTTAAATTTTTTTCCCCTAGCAGACTTGTTTGTTTTTCAGTTGAATTGTACAGGTTATTGGTCACATTAAAAGGTGGGAAAAGTTTTGAAATGATTTATTGTGGTGTCATTTTTTAACATCACAAAAACCTAGCATTTTAACAGGGGTGTGCACACTGTTTATATCCACTGTATGTGCAAAAATGAAATGAAAGATTCATTATTCTGCTTTAACATCAGGATTTTTTAGGTTTTATTTAATGCCCCATACTAACAGAAGCAGTCAAATTCAGGCTTGTGAAACAGGTTGTTGCAAGTTGGCTGAATGAAAGCCTTCCTTGTAAAGATGCAATCACACTGCATAATTTTGCTCAGGTAAAGGCTAATAATCTTATTTTGATGATGACGATGGCCTTGTCATCTATAAAATAATGCAGACATAGATCTGTGTTACTGTTTACATGTAAAGATAAATGTCGTAAAGACTGTCAGGGTAGTATGTATTTAAATGCCTTAGAGAGCAATTAAAAGGCCAAGGATAGAAGTCTAAATTCAACCCAGTGACCTACGAAGACACAACACAAACACATTGGACAAAAACATCAAGAAAAGACATTCAAACCTAATATTTATCACCTTAAACTCTGAAATCTGCTGCATGTAAAGTTGACATTTCATCCCATTGTGGGTGAAGTGGTCACAGTTTCATAAATGAAAAAACTATTCATCATCAGGGGAGCAGTTAATATTAACATGTGGTCATCTGCAGATTTGATTCTCAAAAAGGTAAGATAATTAAATAAAAGGATTACTCCTCTAGGGAGCATGAACATTCATTGTGAATGTCAGGAAAAGGCTCAATTTCATGTTATGAGTTAAGGAAGGATGGTCTTAAGAGAAAGTCACGAGAAATTTTGTACCTGATGATGACACCTGATGAAAAGGTCCATCCTTTGAGGACCATGAAAACCAAAACCAAATTCAGAGGCATTTAACCAACAAATATGGATAAAGTTTCTTCGGCCTATTTCAGAAATCAGGATTGCTAAGTTAGCTGGATAAGTTTGAGGAGTAAACCTATCCACTACATCTGAAACACAGATCTTAGAATTTGATATGAATATTTCATTTGGATCCAACATAGAAGTTAAATGATCTGCTATAGATTTTAAAGTTAAACTTACACAGACCAGCAGAGCTCACCACTCACAAAAGCCCTGCTGCTATATACAAATTTACCTACCATAACAGTGTTATGTTCACTAGATTTATTTGTAATGAAATCCTTGCATTTTCTTTGTCCCGCCATGTGTCCTTCTATTTCAGTTAATTACATTATCGCACAGTCATGAGACATGGACTCTTTACCGTTAACCAAAATGTTTATGGGCACATAAATTGACATCAAGACTGTGCAATATGAGCAACATTAGTATCATAACAATTACTGTGGCATATTGATAATGATGTGGTATTCACCAAAGAATGAAAAATCACATTCACAATTATAATGACACAGCTGCAAATTATTGAATTGTGCATAGTCTATCCGAGCTTTAAAAACAACATTATTTAAGAGCTCCATATGTGAACTGTCACAGAAGTTGTACAACGAGGCCGTGAAGGATTAAACTAAATTTCTGGGGCCGATGCTGATTTTACAGTAAAAAAAACAACAAAAAAAAAAAAAAACTGATATTAGATGGTATTTCTTATGTACGGACATATACATAAGGCTTGATAGTAATAATGAAAAGGAAAAAGTGATGAGGTTAATGTTTCTCCAGCAATGCATTTCCTAAACGACTCAGCAATGACGACACTGTTTGCTCAGCTGTGATGCTACTCTGCTACATGTGCTGCAAACAAAGCTGAGAGCATCAGCAGTCAGAGCTGCTCTGCAGGACAAACTATGTGAAGATACATTATTTCAATTACCAGAAGCATCTTCTTCTGCATTATGTTCTGTTAAAAGGTTTTGATAACATATATACATATATAGTATCCAACAATATGTAAGCCATAACGATATAACTGTGATTGGACAATATCTGCCAACTGACAGGCCGGTTGGGCTCCAGGCAAAATTTTACCTGGTTCTATATAATGTAACATAAATTGGTTTGGACAGTATGAATAATTGCTGGATGGTGTAACACAGGGATTAATATTACTCAGCCAAACAGAATGGTCCTGTGGCAGCCTTGCATTCTGGGCTTTGGAGGCTCCTGTCGATTAAAAATCAAAACCTGGCTTTTGTTCAACTTCAGTGAATAATTTCTCTGTATGAAGACTGGAGTCGAGTGTAAAATTAACTTTCTGTTTTTTTATGCTGAAACGCTGACATCGTCTTTCAGCATTTGACCTTTAAGGTGGATGAAACGGTTTCTTGTCAACATTACATCAGGATACCTACATTTGCCCTGTTACACACATAATGAGAGACATATGCTTCAAAAATTAAAGCGCATGGGGCTGTCTTTGGAAGTTGAGCCTACACAAAGGTGCATGCTCTCTAAGGTAAATATGGAAAGAAACTTGTTTGCAATTATTATATCACTTACAAGTGACTGAAAGCATTATGCTACCAGGAAACTTTGATATGAGCAAGTCTAGATTTCACATAGTTTAATAATGTCTGCTGACCTTTATAGTCTGAAATAAGCCTGTTGCCAACCCACCTGTCTACCTGTTAGTGAGAATATGACAGAACACTTGATCTACAAAGGTGTGGTCCAGTACTGAGATGGATAAGGTTTCTATTCACCCCACTGTCCTATAACCGACTTCATGGACTTGAACAGGACTCTTCCCTTCAACTTCAGTCAGCAGCATTAGTGTAAAATACACACTCAAGAGTGTTAAAGTACATCTTAGCAAAAGTCTGCTGAGAAAAAACATAGCAACCTGTCCCTGATTGTAATTTTTGATCAGTGTCTTCAATACAAAAGGTTCATTTCTTTTCATCCTACTAAGCTATTGTTCCTCCTGCCATTGTTAACCAAACACTGGTGTGATTAGTTGGGTTTTTTCCACAAAGTCCTATGCAAAAAAGTCTAATTTCTAAAAGGAAATACATAAATAAATAATAAAATAAAATAAAATCCTGACTGATTTCAGCAGAGTTGCCCACTGCAGGCCAGTCCAGTAACCTGTGTGTGTGTGTGGTCCAAGATTAAACAGTTATGATGCTTTGCTTCAGGCCTGCTAGTGCCATGGCTGAAAGGTTTTATGGCTCAGGCCAAAGGGAGTGTAAAGTCATTTAATATGCGCCATCAACTGAGAGCAAAGACAACAGCTTCCACTAAAAACAAGAGATAAACACATTCAGCCACACTGAAGTGACCAAATCGTGTATGCACATGACAACAATCCTCCTGAGCACAGCGCAAGTCAAATTCATGATTTAAACATCTTGAGATTGTAGTTTGTATTTCATATGCATGTTTTTCATGCATTGTGTAAAGTAATTGTGCTGCTTAAAACAGTGCAGGAGTCCACAGGAGACCATTTGGTTACGCTCCAACAATGAAACCAAACCATTAGCAATTAACTATTTTGCTGTAAGCGTGCAGATCTAGTCACATGGTGTTCAAAGCGAGCAGATGTAAGATTTTACAGCTTCTATTTTCCCCGAGGCAAAAAGAAATCAAGCTGTCATTAAACTGTTCGAGCTGCTAGCACTGGGGACAGCAGCTGTCAGGGTGGAAAAGCAAGCCAGGACATCTCTGAAGTGACCAGCTCCGCTCAACAGCCATTTTAGGCCAGATATAGTCCACCAACTGTGAAAATAAGCGTGCACACACCCAGGGTCCAACAGGGGAAGAGGCTCATCAGTGTAACAAGGGCCACACACACACACACACGCAGAGCACAGACCACCACCCACGGTCGCCTGCGACAACATCAGTAAAACCAGCGAAAAACGAGACAACTGCTTCTGTCCAGGTCCACGCACACATGGGCAGCAAACAGGGGCAGGTGTGTGTGTGTGTGTGTGTGTGTGTGTGTGTAAATCTAACAGGGTGTGTTTGAATCAACAGGCCTGTCTTCTGACTCTGCATACATTTGTCTTCATATCCAAACAAAGTATTGCAGAGACAGGAAGTGGCTGAGCTGAGATGAATCATGAGGTTGACTACAGCGAGTCTTGCAGCCACAGCCAACTATGTGTTACTGATAAATCAGAGCATGATTATTCTTTGTCTGGGTTATATAATGTCAGAAGTTGGCGCATAAAATGAAAAACACAGAGACGTGTCTTGATTTACTAGCAAAAAACAGCAGAAGTTTGAAATTTGGGAACTGGAATCAGTAACTCTTTTGCATTTTTTAGCTGTGAAATCATTTCTACCTTCACACCAATACAATCCAGGTAAATTCAATGTATCAGTCCAAAAAAATGTTTAATGTATGCCCTTCAGGGAAGTTTAAGTCATTCCTGTTTGAGCAAGGTCTGCCCACAAAGGCAATATTGATCTCAAATAGCACTCTACTTTCCTAATTTATCTTTAAACCAGGTGATTAATCTGTGAGTCACATGACAGACATCCACTTGACTCCTTGTTTAAGTGGTTTACGACACATCAGACGACACTGTCGCCATATTATTTGACATTTCCTGATCCTGAAAATTACACATTCACTTAATGTGATTGCACACATATGGGTAAAGACTAGAAACCTTCTACCACTTGTGCGTCCTGGAAATAAACGTAAAATTGCTTGCTTTTATTGATTCTAGTTCTTATTTTTCAACAGTTTATAATGTCAGACATGCCTGTTTGCTTTCACATTACTGTTGTTGGCTGTCAAGAAATTTATGTTTCTTTATACATTTATAAACCGGCCCGCTGTAGGGGTGAAATTCTGTTTTCTGTGTTTTGGGTGGACTGACCTTTTAAGCAAACAAGAAAAAAAAGCCAGGCTGAGTGAAGAGTGGAAATGATTGGTCAACTTTACAGATGAGAAGAGTGGCAATGGACAATTTGAATTCTTAACCAATTCCTCAGGTTATTTATAAAGGAACGAAATCTAACATTTTATTGTTTAGCATCTCAAATAACTAACTTCTTTAGGTTATTTATCAAGGAAAAAAGTAAGATCTTCTGCACCAATTTTGTAAATATTTAAGGATTTGATACATTTCTCTCCTTGATAAAAAAAAAGTAATAATTATATCTTTGGGTTTAGGACTCCTGGTTGGACCAAACAAGCAATTTTTTTCATGTAATCTTCGACTCTGAAAATTTTCTCATACTTTTTTAAAAACAGTAATGAACAAAAAGGTGATTTTTTTCCCCCCCATTACTTCAAATTAAATCCTTTTACAATGAACTAGTTGTGCGTATTATATCTCTGTGCTATCACAGTGTAAAATTCCTGCTTCAGTCCATTTCCACTGAGCCCCTGCTATGTTTATGACCCGTTTTATCACCAAAACATTCCCACTGGAAGCAGTTTATAGTCATTCTGTGGTACTTTTTAAAGCGTGATGATAGTATTGTGTAGTTTTTCTCGCAAAAGAAGTACGCCACTCCTATTTTCAACGAGAAACTAAGAGCTTAAAAAGGCGAGCAGGCATTTGTGAAGCTGTGGTAATCAGGGCCTGTTTCTGCTGCAGCAACGTTATCCTGTTTCAGTTTGAATTTCAGCCACCCAAAGCCTGTGTTTAGACACATTTTTAGCACTGTGCTGCGGGCTAAGGCAACATGGATCAAGAGTCAAGCTGCATTAATATTTCAACAATATTCCACATTCACAAAAGGCTACCAAAGGCTAACTTACTGTGAGGAACCGGAGCATTTAGGGCGAGTATAAAGAGTTGTGCGACCTACAAAATGAAAAAGGAGGGTGTTGGAGAAAAGCAGGACAATGGGAGACTCCCAGGCCCCACTGGTCGCGTCCTGATGCCAAATGATCCAAGCGCTCTTTCCCTTTCTTTCCCCTTTCCTTTTCCAAACGGGACGCCCTCGCCGTAAATGAATGGACGCACTCAAATTCCCACCAGTCCTTCACCAAGGAGAAAATTCAAAACCTCCGGCCTGCAATCAAACTGGACGCGCTCTTTCCTTCCAGGCGCATCACTCCCCGTCTCTCTTTTTTTTTTAATGTTCTAGTTACAATAATAAAGGCGACGCTCTTCCTCCCATGTTTAAAATGGGAGAGCTACGTGGCCTCCGTGGGGGCAACAATAGCGCCGATGAGGGTCCTAAACTTCCCTGCGGTTTCAAAAAAAAAGGCGACCATCGCGTCCTCTCGACTATTGTTTGGGGAAACCGGAGATCTCCGGCAGCCCAAATCCTCCCGGCTCTCTCTCCGCGTTAAAACAGCGCACATGCACCCTTACCACCACCTCCAACATTTCAACACATTTCTACAAAAAAAATTACTACTTACTTATTCCAGATCGTCCATTCAGGTATTTTCTCACTTTCCACTCTCTTTCCAGTCAGCCGTAGCACCGTGCGCCCCGCCTCCGCTTCAGTTTGGCCCCTCCTCTGGTTTCCCCTGGGGGACCAGGCCCGTGAAGCGGTGTGGTTCAGCCACAACACATCTATTAACGCGCTGATGTTTCTCTGAGAGTGTGCACTCGCTGAAAGGCACTGGGACAAAGTAATCTGGCTCTTAAAACACAGAGGCGGTTTATGGAGCTGCTGACTGGAAAAATCCTCTAAAAGCTGTTTTTAAACCTTCCGACTTTCATGCAGCTGTGAAGATGTTTGAGATGTTCGGTCATGCAGCACTGACTTTAACTGGATATTGATATAGTTTTAATATCGTTTAGAAGTAAGAACCGTTTTTTTATTTTTAAATTAAGAAAAATATATTTTTTGTATTATACAAAGTGCTTTATATGAATAGAAGGTTGAATCTGAATCTATTCTTCCTTCAAAAGCACATTGTGTATATATTTAGATTTCCCCAGAGTTTTACAATAGCTCATGTCAAAAATTTAATAGCTTGGAGAGATTTGACTCAATTCTGAGTTGATCCAGTCAATGTATGCCTGCCTACACACAGTTTCAGAAGTCAGTACATTTTACTGTACTTATTTATCTTACAATTTTATTACTACAAGTCTATAAGATTTGATTTTTCAACTAAAACTCAAAATACAAACTGAGGTTTATAGTCATTTTGCCTATTTAATGTCTTAGTTTATTTTATTACTGCTACTTTCCTGTCTGATTGTGTTAAGAAGGATCCTCTCTATCTCAAACAGCCTGAGGAGTTTTCCTTTATTTTAAGGGACTAATATATATATATATATATATATATATATATATATATATATATATTATAGACTCAAAAGCTGTCTAAAATTGACCTATTATGCTTTTTTTTGTCACATATACAGTATATAGTGTTACAATGCCCTACTTAGCTTGCTGCCACCGTGACCTGACTTCAGATAAGTGGAAGATAATGGATGGATGGACTGTGGATGCTCATATTATACATGGCCAAGTTTCAAATAATATGTGCCAGTAATTCAGTGAGCCAAAGCTAAGGCTTCTGACTGCTCTGAACATTCAATTCCAGACAGTTTTTTCAACTCTTGGATCTGTATGATGTCATAGATCATAGAGGGGATATCCTTAATACTGTCATCTCAGCTCACATAGCTCATAGACAGTACAAAAGGTGGACAGTAAACACTTTGTTGGTGACTTCATGGGCTCAGTCGCTAGTTTCAGGTCATATTGAATGAAGCATGGTGTCCATTTTATAAATTATGGTCATTATTAGAGTCAGAAAGGAGGATTATCTAGTGTATGCTTCATTGGCTAACAACTTGCCAATCACAAGTCATTTGTTAATGAGCGCACTGTGTCCTCGGCTTCACAGTCAGATCCACCCCCTCGCTCGTCACCTCTGGTTTCACAACAGCTTTGATGCTTTGTAATGGGATTTCAGTAACCAGTGGATGACCTCATGGTAGCTACGTCCATCTTTTAAACTGTCTGTGCTCTCATGGTGATCACATAAGCCCCACCCAGATACGGTTCAAACCTCCTGTTTATGAAGGGCAACCAAACAGAAGACAGCTGGCTCAAAAGAAGGGGGAAGGGGTTTAAAACATCTCGTTTCATACAGAGGATGAGCTGAGGGGCTGCAGCAAGGTCTAAATAAGGTATAATGTTTTTCAGTAGAACCTTGAGGTTTTGGATCCCTTAATGACTTCACAGAGTCACAAGCTGATTAGCAAGATAAAAAAAAAAAGGTACAGCAGAGCTCCTACTTTCTGTTACATAACTGTTTTCGCTAAATATTCTCTAATTCAGAAGTGCCCCCCACATCTGATGAGGGCTTGAAGTTGAAGGGGTTTACTTCTTCTAGTGGGCTTCTTCTGAGTGATTTAGATGCTTTGCTAATGTGGCAACTCAGAAGACAAAAATTCTCAAAATCTTGGCCTTGTACTACTCTTTTAAAGGCTTATTCTTCTTCATGGCAGCAGAGGTTAGTATCTCCTTTGCACACGGGGTTGGATGGGATCATTCTCGCGCTGCTCTGATAAAAGTTGTTCTGATAAAGTATTCTGATTTCTGTTTCCCAGCATCTTCATTCCATTTCTTTGTGAATAACCTTGGGATCCATTTTCAAACATTTCAACATTTTCTGTTCTTTTTTTTTCTTTTTTGCGTTAAAGTCAAACCACTGTGAAAGAAAGATTTGGAAAAGAAGCAATGTTTATTTCTTCATCAAGGCATCACAATTGGTCTTTTAATTCCAGCCATTAAAACAAACACCCATCACCAGATTTACAAATCTCGTGTGTCATACAATTTTCAGAAGTTATCGTTAAAAGAAACCTTGTGAGGAAAAACAAAAACAAAGAGTGCAAAGCCAGAGTACCAGCATTTTGTTATTCTTTTCATTGTTAAAACTCTATTTTCTTCCAAATATAAGATTTTTTTCTGACTGGTTTTTATAGATTTCGGCAGCTGATTGATTTTTCAGCCATGCCAGACTCTTGGAAATTTCCTCTTCACCATTCAAATTTCACAATATGTGAAACAGCAGTGGGTCTACAAGTACATACAAATGTTTTTACAGTATGTGTACTTGGACTGAATGATACACATTTTAGACTCCCAAAGACCTAGAACTTATCAAAATACTTCACTGCACATTTCCAGATTTTGCAAAACCTTAAAATTTTAATGTTACTAGCCTGTAGCTGTCTTTTCTGTCAATGAGCTAGTAACATTAAAATTGACTCAGAAAGTGGTTTCTTATTAAAACTGATTGATAAGTTAACTACACTGACAGAAAAGACAGCTACAGTATTGCACATACCATTGCAATCCTCATACACACGCGTACACACACACACACACACGTGTGTATACACA
>VUQI01028504.1:0-17214 GCA_015106735.1 Paratilapia polleni | reverse complement strand
GAAAATCCTGAAGAAGAATGTCTGGTCATCAGTTTGTTCCCTGAAGCTCAAGAGCACTTGGGATATGCAGCAGGACAATGAACCAAAACACACCAGCAAGTCCACCTCTGAATGACTCAAAAAAACAAAATGAAGGTTTTGGAGTGGCCTAGTCAAAGTCTGGATATAAACCTGACTGAGATGCTTTGGCATGACCTTAAACAGACCGTTCATGCTCGAAAACCCTCCAGTGTGGCTGAATTAAAACAATTCTGCAAAGAAGTGTGGGCCAAAATTCCTCCACAGTGATGTGAAAGACTCATTGCCAGTTATCACAAATGCTTGATTGCAGTTCTTGTTACCAAGAGTGGCACAACCAGTTATTAGGTTTAGATTTATTAGGTTTACTTTTTCACAGAGGGCCAGGTAAGTTTGGAGAACAAAATAATCATTTTGAAACTGCATTTTCTATTTCCTTGGGTTATCTTTGTCTAATGTTAAAATTTGCTTGATGATCTGAAACATTTGTGTGACAAATATGCAAAACTAAGAAATCAGGAAGGGAGCAAATACTTTTTCACAGCACTGTATGTCACATGCAGTGTGCAAGAAAGCATGGCAAAGGGGCTAGGTCCCATGCTATGCTGAAACAAATCCTAGCCAGCACACACTCCAGTCTACCGTGCTCGCCATGCTAATTGCCAAGAACTTCAGCCATCTTTGTATTTAGTGTTTCTTTTTTTTTCCCTCTCATTCAACATGGTTGACAAGAGGTCACCATCTGTGACTATATAAAACAAAAATTGCTTTCTCTGGACAGTGCTGTTTCTTCACTGACACCAAAATGATTCAGTATCGCCTTTTGAGGTACAAAGCTGTATTACAGGACTCGAGGGGCTGGCACTAGTTGGTTAGCATGTTATCTCCTAAAGATATCTCTGCAACACATTACACAAATCTGTTATTTCAGCACATTCTCACGTACTTTTTGTTTTGTTTTTTTGTTAAAAATGTTAATAAATTGCACCTTTAATATCACGGTCTAGAGTTAGCAACAGAGAAATTAAAAGACAACTTTGCAATTATTGCAATTATTGGTTTATATCAGTATATTAAAATGTCAAAATAAATCCTGCCTGTAAAATACAGTTTGTCTGTTTGTGAATGAGTTTAGTATAAATGGTGGTGTTCCTCATATTTCAGTGTTATTCATTTTGTAATTTCTAGATGGGGTTATAGAGTACTGATTTTGTTACTGTACACAACCACCAACAATTGGACCAGCTTCTGCTCTGTGGGAGAACTGAGGACGTGTCAGTGGGCCATCTGGAGAGTATTACAATGAAAAAAACTGCTGGATTGACCAATAGGGTATGAACTGTCTGGGTTATTTCTAGCTCTCTGTCTCTCTTTCTCCCCCTCCTCTATTGGATGGTTCTCTCATACCTCAAATGCACAAAAAACCAGAGTGTGGATGGGTGGGCGAGAGAGGCAGACAGAGCGACTAGTAGAGAGAGACTGGGAGGGACTCTGGGTGAGGTTCACTTGAATCCAAAACCCAGTGAAGCAACAACTTATTAGAGAAACAAGGCAGAACGTTCTGGAGCTGCAACTCTAACAGGAAAGAAATATTTCCTGAATAAAGCAGAAGGAGAAGAGTATTCAGATGCTTAAGGAATCTGGGATTGCCTTTAACACAGCAACACTGTTGTACAGTGTGACTTTGGACAACTTTTAGTGGGCTCTATGCTGCAGGAGGACTACGGGAATACAGGAAGAGGTCTCATTATTACTGGCAAGCTTTTCAGAAACAAGTCGTCACTGCACTTGCAGATGTTTCTGGGCTGAGTTATTGAGAGAAGTTTTAATTATGTCAGGTGGAGTGCTTCATGTCTTTCTCATATCTTTGTGTCTGACCGTGGGTTCAGTCCAGAGCCAGAGTTCCTCCCAGGATGCCTTCATAATCCAGTACCTGGAGAGGAGGCTGGCTCAGATGGAGGTAAGCTGATGCTGCTTTTTCTGTTTGATATCAAGTACCTGAATCCCCCCAGGAGGACAGAGACATGAAGAGGATAGGCTCAGTCCTCACAGCTCTTTTCTATTAACTGATGTCTGCAGTGTTACTCACTTTCCTTTAACATCAGACCGTAAAATGACCAGTTCAGAGAGTGAAAATGTCATTTGTACTGCAATGCTCTGATCTTGCTCAAATGTTTTTGGCAGGCTGCTTTTCATAGAGTCTTCCTGTTGTGGGAATCTAAACGAGGCAACACAAAATATCTATCAATATGTTTTTCCGGTCTATAGAAATACGGTGTACTGTATGTCTAGTTAAGGTGGGTCTACTTAATTTTAGAGTACTTTCAGGTACTAGCTTATATAGTATGTTATTGCACTCCAGAGGTTTATGCTTTAAAAAGACTGCAACTTCTGCAGAACTGGAGCCACTGCAGCCACAGGTGATATTTAAGATAAGATAAGATAAGATAGCCTTTATTAGTCACACAGTTGGGGAATTCACATTATTACAGCAGCAAAGTGGACAGAGCAGGAATAAATAGATGCAGCATAACCTAACAACAATAATACTATATAAAAATAATAGGAGAAAAATGTACACTGTACAAGATAGAGACATATTTTTAAATAAATAAATATATATATATATATATATGTACATATGATACAATGATACAGTTGCCATTTTAGATGCCTAGTAGCAGCAAAAACAGAATGTCTCATAGTGCAGTGGTTGGATGTTAATAGCAGCAGTATTGAGCATTGCACATTGAGATATGTACAGACCCCAGAGTGTGCATGTGTGTATTTACAGGGTAGTGTAATTACTAAGATGTAGTGTAACAAACAGAAAAGACATCCATTCAGTGAAATTTTGGAATTAAACAGTGTTAAACACTAACCAAGGCGAGTTAAGCATTTCATAATAAATTTCAATATTCCCTCATTTGGTGTTTTGGTGATGTTGGTGGGGAGTCCCGTCTAACACTAGGTTGTCCAGCCTGGGTTGAGATCTGGTGACTGTGTAGGCCATAGTATGGAATTCACATCGTTTTTATTTTCATCAAACAGTTCAGTGAGCCTTCATGCCTTGAGGATGGGGGCACTGTTATGCTGGACCTCTATGGTCAGGACAGAAATGTTTCATCATAGAATAAACTCAGAAAAACTTTGAATTGATTTGCAGTGACACCAAGGGAACAAGTGGCTCCAAACTATGTACCCATCATAACAGACCCCTTCACAGTAGGGATCTAGGATTCAGTTTTTTCATTTATCAACTCAAAGTTTCTTAACATTTACCACCAAAAGCCACTGGTCATACCATTCCAAGCAAGGAATGTGGAATGTGGCATCAAACACTGTTGGTGTATGAGTGGGGCAAGGCTTTGTTTGATGTTGCATTAGTTTGTCATGTTATTTGTAAGAGAAAAAGGGTGAAATTTATTCAATCAAACATTTGACATCAAAACGTTAAAAGAGAATTGCATTTTTCTGCTTAAACCTCATTATGCTGCAATTTATTGAGGTTTTCTAACACTAATGCCATTATCACTATGAGATATTGGTCATACCCAACCAAGTAAAACTCCTAAGAGTATTGAATTGAGCAAGGTTGTGTTTACATTAACCTTTTCACTTGTAAGAGGAAAAGTTTGATATTAATTCCGTGAATACTTTCCAAAAATATTCTAACTTTAACTCTGTCTTTTCTCATGAAATCAGGAGCGTCTGAATCGGTGTGAGCAAAGCACAATGAGCGTCACCCAAAAAACCTATGACCTCTCCAGTGAAATCAGAGGTTATCTGTCCACACTTGGTGTTCTCAGGTAGCATGTCTGAAAGCACTCCTTTAAAATGTTGTACCAAATGGACACTATTAAAGTGAAAAATTAATGGAAATAATAAAAAAATGTCTAAATGATTGAATGAACTACATGAAATAAGTAGTGTTTTGCTGTATAGATCAGAGGTGAAGAGCCAGATGGACAGCGTGTCTGTGCGTGTAGACCGTATGGAGAGAGAGCTGGAATATTTGGAAAACAAAATTCCCAGTCAGTCTGAAATTGAGATGGATGAGGCACTGCTGGAACAACAGATAAAAGCTGCAGAACTGGACCTGCTGAAAAGGAAAGCCAAGATCAAAGTGGAGAATGGTAAAAAGTGTGCCTCTATAGTGTGCAGTTTGTGTGTGTGTGTGTGTGTGTGTGCATTTAAAGTTAAGGTACAGATAACATAAGTTAGACAAATAGAAACAATCAACAATAAAGTCTGTCTTGCTTCTGCCCATGTCCAGACTGCAACACAGCTCTGAGTCAAATCAAGTCTCTCAAGATTGTGAAGAAGGCAGGAGATACCTATGGTTCCTGGTTCAAGGATCCCTTTGAAGGATCAGCTAAGGTCTGTTATTTTTAGAGATGATGATTCTTGTAATGACTGATTGTTTTCGGTGGAGAGATAGCTGTTTTTCCTTCTGAGCTCCACTCTTCTGTTTATCGTCCTCTCAGCGTGGCTCCGTTAATGGACAACCACTGACTTCTTCTCATAACAATCTAAATTAATGGTGCTTTTTGGACTATTTCATCTAGTATGAGTACATCATTTCTTCAGCTGTGGTCAGATGAACCCCTGTGATGGAAATGGCTTAAGGTGACAAAACCACATAGAATTATTACCAACTGGGCAGCTTCCCAGCACTGTGAAACATTTTAACATTTTTAAGCTCATCATTTGGTTTTATAGCCTATAATTTTACTCCCTCGATTCTCATGCTGGTTTCAGGTTAGAGACTAGCTGTTGTAACATTTGTCACTTAGCATATAAAGAGCCAGATATTTCCTTATATGAGTTAGTGACAAAAAAAATGGTTCATTGTAGAGTGAAAATGTGACCTTTGTTTTTCAGGGAGCCAGAAAAAAAACTCCAAAAAAATGCTAATGTTGTTGTATGTGTATTAAATATGTACTGTTTGCTAAAATGTTACCCATATGAGTTTAATATAAAGAAGTGGTGTTATGTTTACAGATTGCTCCATGGCAACCAAGTATATAAATAAAAACTCAGCTTTAATAATTACACTGGGATGTAAATGAGTGGGTGCATTGTGGTCATACTCCAATCTGCCACAACAATAAAACCACCTGCCTAATATTGTGTAGGCCCAAATCCAAGGCTTGAAAACTATGGCCAAAGTGCAGTTTCTTGTTTGGCCACTTGAGGCTTGCTCCAAAAGTGAGTCAATCTGTACAGACTCCCACGTTAAAATGGCCAAATTTAGGGCATTTTTAATAAACATGTTTACAGCTATGTGGTTAAGTATGCTAACACACTGTCCAAGAAGTCTTTGCTCAGGCTTTTTAAATGAGTGAAATTCTATTTTTTTATTTAAATGTTAGTTAGAATTAGCAGGCATCTGTAGCTGTTCACACATGCAGCCTGCAGACGTACATTGCTAACCATACTTGCTAGTGTAGCATATATCAACTGGTTGGATGCATTGTGTCAACAAACAGGAACAAGTTGCAAGGCTGAATTTATTTTCTAAAGGACAATATGGAACAGCAAAATCAGTGGACCCACAGCAGCAGGCCTCTCTTCCCAGCCCTGTTTAGTACAAGGGAAAGATTTTACGGATGAACGGTGCAATTGACTAAACCACATTTAATCTTTTTTTTTTTTTACTAAAGGTAATTAAAAACATTTTAGGGACCTTTACATTTACAACTTACGTTTACTAATTTAATACTGTACTCATTCACTACATTATATCTCAGCTACACGAGCTTTAGGTAATAAATTAACTCAATCCTTTCGTGCAAATACGGTCACTTCTGGCTCCAAACACACAAGATGCTGCTTTCTATTGCACTTTTTTTTAATACAGTCTATCATAGGTCCCCCTAGTGCCTTTAAAAAAAAAAAAAAGTCTCGCCCCTTGGAGCATGAACACGGGACCTCTGGCATTGTTTCGTAGCATTGGGCAAGTCATGTTCAGTTACACTGCATGGATCAGATTAGAGTCTGGGGAGTTTGGAGTCAGGGTCAATGTCGGCTGATCTAATTTATTCATTGTTTATTCATTTATTTGTTATTAAATGAGTCACAAATGTACTACACTATCAGGCATGCCGATTTCATGAATATCATATATTAAAAATATTATTATGTCTTACCATAATGAAGAATAGAATAGAAAAGCTGAGCTGCAAAATCTACTTTCACTTATCAACTTGTCACAACTGCAAATCCTTCAGGTCTATTTGCTCAGTGGAATTCGTAACGACACTGTGCTGGAGTACGTTTCTCTGCAGAGCTTCACAGAGAGGACTTCTTCACCTCCAGCGAAGGTGGTGCAGCTGCCTTTCCACTGGCAGGGCTCAGGTCATGTGGCTTACAATGGATTCCTCTACTACCACAAAGCAGACACAGCCAGCCAAATAGTGAAGGTTTGTAAGTGATGTATAATCAAAACCTGATACTGTTCATGGGGCGGCTGTGGCTCAGGAGGTAGAGCAGGTCGTCTACTAATCTGGAAGGTTGGTGGTTTGATTCCTGGTTACCAGAAGTCTTGCCCTTGGGCAAGATACTGAACCCCAAATTCCTCCTGATGCGCTCATTGGAGCATGAATGTGTGAGTGGATGTTAGAAAAAGCACTTAAGTGTAGAAAAGGCTTGTATAAATGTGTGTGTGATTTGGTGAATGAGACACGTAGTATAAAGTGCTTTGAGTGCTCACATAGAGTAGAAAAGCACTATATAAGTACCAGTCCATGTGTGCTTGACATCAAGGCATTCTTTTGTTGATTTCCATTCTGTTTGTGTACAAAAGGGGTTGATTATAACGGTTCATTTACTCAGCAGCAATGCTCAAAGTTCACGTTGCTTGGCAACATTTACAAAGAACAGTTACTGGCTACGATTGTAGTTTACCAATTTAAGACTGACTTCATAACAGGAAGCTTAGTCATTGAGGAGTGGGTCTTGTCCTCTTTCCTTCGCTTCTCTGTGTCAGCTGAGGTCAGTGAGCTAACAGTGCCAAAGAAAACTATTTTGTTGCAGTAAAGCTGAAGATTTTAGACAGAATACTTCAAGGAGTTTGAAGCTTACATGTTTTCCACAGATAGTTAACTCAGAAAAAGTTTTTTTTTTTTAATAGAACAATAAAAGACCCACATCCACACAGTGTTAGTGTTTTGTTTTTTGTTTTTATTAGGGCTATATCAGGATTGCCTGCTATATCTCAAGAACCGTTGGGTGGATTACTCTGAAATCGTGTAGAAACCCTTATTTTTTACACATGGCACCAATATAGGGTTTTTACAGTATTTTATTTCATTAATCACAAATATAATGACATTCCTCGTAGGAATGTCATTATATTTGCCTCACCTGTACTTCATGTGTAAAGCTTGTTAGCATGCTGATATGAAATATCAGCATGTTAGCCTTGTCATAGGCCTATTTTGCAGTAGTTATTTTGATATCAAATAATAAGTGGTGTGACTTACTCTGGCTGACATGGGAGGGTTGCCAGCTAACACAGCTACCTTGGGCCTTGGAAACCTTCTTTGGTTTTTAAAAACATCCAAAGAACAACTTTTATTACTTTTATTTAAGTAATTCTTTTGGATGAACTCCCTCCTTGCCTCATTGATCAGTTTGTGGTCAATGGTGGGTCACCTGGGACATTCAAAGCCGTTGGTAAGATTAATTTATTTTAACCTGCATTTATACAGTATGTACTACTGATGTCAAAATGGCTGCTTTGAAATTGGTCTTTGTAAGCTTGTTATGCTGATATTGGCTTTCTTCTTAGAATCTTAGTCCTGTTTAGTTAGTCCTGTGTATACATACAGTACCATCCAACTCTATGCTAACAGTGGACTTGAAAGTTCAGTCAGTTTTTATTTTATATTCAAGTGACTGAAGTAGCACTTTGCTGTTAATGTACTTTCAGGAGGTACTGTATCTAATTTTGTAGTTACACGATGTTTGACACAAATAAAAAGCCATCTATACTGTAACTATAAGCATTTCTGAAATTTGCACATTTCCATGAATATCGATCATATTCCTAAAGGTAGACCTGCTGAATGGCACAGTGGTGGACAGCATGCTTCTTCCAGGAGTAGGTCGTATGCCTGTCTACAGTCTGAATCCTAACACCTACTTAGACATGGCTGTTGATGAACTTGGCCTCTGGGTCATCCATGCTGACACTGATTATGGAGGAAACCTGGTCATCACCAAACTGGATAAAGGTAGAGAATACCACCTCTACACAGATACAGTACTGTGGAAAAGGTTTTGAGCCTATATCTATCACAAAAAATGCATCAGGATGCTGTCTGATCCATAGACTGTATAAAAAATGGATATAGCTTCTGTTTGAAACGTTAAGCCAGTGAAGAAGTGTTTCTTTTTAGTGGCCAGCAGGAGGAGACTCCTCTTCTGGTTCTTTTGAATACGATGAGAAAACATCCCTCAGCTTCTTTGCTCTTTGGTCTCAGTAAACACTTTCCTGATGAGTTTATGCTCTCAATCGCTCATTTTAAGTCATACAGAATAGTTCATTTTGGTAAATTATGGTCATTCTACGAGTCAGAAAGGAGGACTATCCGGGATATACTGCAACGAGCGTGCATGACATCACAGTGGCTACATCCATCTATTATACTGTCTATGGTTTGATCTGACCATGGAAACAGTTACATCAAATAAGAACATAAATCCATTCAGTTTAGCTTTGTTTACGTATTAGGAACCTTGGCAGTAGAGTCTACTTGGGATACACAATGCAGAAGCCAGGATGCTGAAGGAGCCTTCCTAATATGTGGCACCCTTTATGTGGTCTACAACACACGCTATGGAGGACGCTCCACCATACAGTGTCTCTATGACATCCATGACACCATTCACAGGTTTGCTTACAAGCAGGCATACATACACAGTATACACCCGCATACTGTAACCATGCATTAGCTATGAACACACATACAGTATCTACATGACAAGCTGTTTTCTCTTTCCTGTGTTATCCATATGCAGCAATGAGAGTCCTGTGATATTTTTCCCGAAGCGCTACACCAGCCATAGCAGCATCCACTACCACCCCGGAGACAAGCAGCTGTATGCCTGGGACGATGGCTACCAGACCATATATAAAGTGGAGACACGCAGGAATGACCAAGTCACTGCAGAATGATGTTGATAACTACGATGTTCATAAGCTGATGTTTGTTCAAGACATATCTGCTTCGCATTGTAACGGACTGGGTACCCCTTAAGTGTAATTATTCAACATGCCCAATGAACATGCAAAAATTGCTCTGCTGGTGTAATCAAAGAAATGTTTGAAAAGCTTGTTGCAGATGGGAGAAGAAAGTTACTTTTTAAATGTGTATTTTATGACATGAAAGGATGTATTTTAACCTAAACCATGTCTTTTTCCCCAAACCTTGCAAAATAGTTTTAGTGCTTTGAGCTGTCACAATATCAGACGATTTTCATGGTCAAAAAAAAGTCATGATAACGATATGATCGCAATATTATAGAAAAGTTTTACGAGTCATATAAAATCAGAAATTCGGGTAGAAAGGTTTGGATTTAAACTCAAAACAGTTTGTAACCATAACTGTACAAAAGTGTACAAAAACAGCAGTTGTTTACAATATCATCATATGGGAATTGTTAGCAAGATAAGGATACCCCCAGTTATCACATCCCTAATAGTGCCTAACGTGAATCACAGACAACAGAAAAGGTAAAGTCTAAAACCAAAGCAAAAAAAAAAGAAGTGGTTCAAGAAAGGAGTCAAACTCTTTTCTCTTGGTCGTCTTCTGTCTGGAGAGCCGTGTGACTGCATCCCTGTGTGTCAGAAAATGACACTAAGTGGGCACCCCTTGTGTTAAAATATGACACGAAGCAGTTCCTGACCAAGTGTCAGTATGTGATGAGCTGAGAGTGAGAATGTGTTGGTTCATTCTGCATCCTGTATTAAAATCTCCATTATCACTTCAAAATCATGCAACTAAAAATCACTTATAAAAGCATACATTTAGGAAAGCTGATCATAGAGTATTTTATAATCTGCTGTTGTTTAGTGATCCTTTGCTGGCAATGGATGCTGCGTTTATCACTGTGAATAGTTATAGACATAAATTGCATGTCTAACCGAAGGCCTTTTGAGCATTATACTTTATACTTTGTATGACCACAATAAAGAGCATTTGCATGTCATGAGGACTGTCAGTATCTTCTCAGAATGATGAATTGTAGCTTAAAGACTGCTTGAAATATTTAAATCAGAATATGTTATGCTAGCATTATTTCATTATTTAAGTCATGACATGCTGAGTAGTACATCTAGCTGTGTAAGTAACTAATATGAGAATTGTAAAACATGTGCATTGAACTTTAGCACAGTAGAATTACAACAAATTGTGAACATGGAGACGTCTTCTTAGATAAACAGTTTATGGGGTAAACGGCCTGGTTATAAAGACAAACAGGAGTGAAGATGTGTGGAGGTGACTATAAACAGTAACAAAACAGTGTGGGAATCACTGGAGATCTCACTCCTGGCCTTTCGACTAAACATTTTCATTAACATCATACCTAATGCTCTCCTGTACAGAGGAAGAACAAGCGTGTATGCTGCATCCATCCTCTGCACATCTGCATCTTCCTATAATCTGTTGTTTTCTTGTAGAAGGTAAAACCATCCGCTCTTAAAATCAGCATCTTAAGAGTATTTACTTTGACATATAACAGTATCCAGTTCCCCTGAAAAAAAAGCAGGACAAGACTAGACTACACCTCTGGGTCCGCTGTCTTTAAATATCTCAACATTTTGACCACTGTGGTTTACACAGTGTCAGAGGAAGTTGTGATTTTCGTACCAATGACTTATTCATCGAAACAAAAACATCGTTGTGACACATGAATGGAAGAATTTGGGCAAGTTCCTGCTTTTTGCAGATACTGATTTCCTGCTTGTATGAACTGTTTTGGCAAATGCATCTTTAGAGCTGAGAACTTCAAAAATATTGCAAGAAATATTGCCCAAGCAACTGAGAAAAGCTGTATACTGGTTTTGCTAATAAAAATACTGGGTGCTACTGAATGCAACTGCTGATCATTGTTGCTGGGTGTTTATTGACAGTTCTTTTTAAGTGATACAATTAGGATTCCTAACACCTTAATCTGTGGATGCAGACAAACAGAAATCTCTACTACAGATCCACCTGAATGCATCTGCAACATGGTATTTATCCAGTGTTTTCAGCATGCACTAATTTTTAAAAGTGGACATAAATCCACGTTTTCCTTGTTGGCTGAAATAATGTATGAATAATAGTAATCAAAATGAATCGTGGTGTCATTTCAAAGTTCAGCTTTATTTAAAAAGTTACTATTACATTTCAACTGAGCTTTGCTGTATTGTGAAACACATATAAATAACATTATTGTGTGTCAGTGCACGGAGAATGTTAGAAATACTTGTGAATCAGATGTAAATAAAGCGACATCGCCCCCTCCTGGTTATGACCACAATTATATTTTTACCCTCCCTCTGACCCCCTTACACCAAAGCTAAGTAAGTGTCAGAGTAGATTAAATAAACTATCAAATTACACATAACTAAGGGCAAGAAAAAAATCTGAAATAAATTCGAATTTTTGTACAAAAACTTTGCTCTTTCTTTTTTTCCTGCCCCATTAGTCATCAAATGGCCTAACAGATTTACTTGGTGACCCTTAGGATGGGGCCTGACCCCAGGGTTGGGAACCCCTGGACTACCAAACTTAAGAAATCAACTCCATCCTGACCAGATTCATTCAAATGCTGCTTCTGCCTCAATGCATTAGTATTGTAATGTCATATTTAACTATATATCAGATCTCCAGAATTCTCCACAACAGATTGTTGTTTTATGTTTAGTATTGTAGTTTTAAAGTATTTTTCTATAACTCTATAAAATCAGTCTGTTTTAAACAGTCTCTGATTTAACCCGCCCATTTTCAGTTGGAGATGACGTAGGAAAAGGGGCGGTCTCAGAGCGACCGTTGACTTTGACAGCAGCGGCAACAAATCAGTTGGACGGTAATTTTTGAAAGCGGAGAAGTGTTCAAGGTGTTGCGTTTTTCCTCTTTACCATGAAGCGGAGAAGCAGTACTAATGCCACCAGGAGAAGCTCAACATTTAAAAGGCGCAGTGAGAATTTGCGTTTTGATGAATTCGGCTTTGCTCTCACTAAAAAAAAGGACCAGAAACTTCATCACCGGTGTCACGTTTACAGGTGCGGGACAGGTTAACATTAGATTAGCTGCTGTTGTAGCGACTAACCTAGTTTATTATGGTCTTGACCCAAGGCATCTAGTTAAAGTCCTTAACGCAAGTTGGTATTCACTTCTCGGCTATGTTTTTTTAATCGTATTATTTTAATAGGTCGTTAACATTAATTACTTCAGTACATTGTATTCGTAGTAACATTAGCGGTATTGAAGCGTTTTTAAATCTAGCTGCCTTGCGCCTCGAAGAAGTGGAAATTCAGCTATACTGGAAGTCTCGCAGTATTAATAGGGATACTGCTGGATTTAAGTTAATGTTCAATAAAAATACATCGCTAACAATATTGTTCCATTTGTTAAATTCAACAGTAAGTTTAACAGTTTGCTTGAACAAACAAGAAAAGCTGAATTTATCTGAATATCTGTTAACAGTAGACAAAGCAGTTCTGTTGGATTATTGTAAGCGGACGGGTACTTCTAGCAGGCTTAGCTTTAAAATGCCTCAAGCTGTTAAAATCCCCCCACATCACACGTGAAATAATGACGGAAAAGCAAAAACCTATACTCAGTATTGTATTGCATCAGTCTCCAGTCACACTGGCTGCGATCATGGTTTCACAGTCACACACGGAGCACTTAAAGCCCAGTGTTTATCTTTACTGAAAATGACCATGACTGCCTGATTGGGAAAAAGCTGATGAATCAGTCCGAGCTCACCATGTTGTGTTGTCTCTGTCAGCTACCCCCAGCTGAGCTCAGTGAGGGTGAAGGAGCTGTGTGAGCTGCTCAGCTACTGGAATGGAGCCAGTTTTATCTGCAAGAGCCAGGTGAGACTTGTATAAACTACAAGAAGTGCTGTTAAAAATCTTGTGTTTTGTTCATTTGGCAGCTGTTTGAACATACAACTTGTTTTCTTCACACTCTTGCTGTGGTTTCAGATCGAGCGATTTATCAGGATGGGTATCCCTCCAAGTCTGCGAGGCAGTGTGTGGAAGTGCCTTCTCACCACTGATAGTTTGAGAGAAACCAGTGACTTCAACTACCAGGTGACATGCGAAAGAATGATTTGGCAAGGCTGCACACTATAACACTCGCTTGTAAAGTTGCCTACAACGGTGTACAACCCCTGGCAAACATTATTGACTCACCACACTTGGAGGATGTTCATTCAAGTTTTTTGCTTTGTAACAAACAAACACAGATATGATGCAGAACTATTTTTGTTCAATAGCTGAACATTCTGGCTTCATGAAACATGTCTTAAACAAATTAAATTCATGTAGCATATTTTTTTTATAGATTAGAGGAAAACATTATGGAATTACCCAAAAAATATGGATCCATCAACAAAAATATCACAATTAGTACTTTGTTGCACCTCCTCAGGCTTTTGTAACAGCCTGAATTGGTTGAGGCATGGGCTTTGCTAGTGAAAAGCAATGTTCTCCATCATGCTGGTTCAGACTTTCCCTGTAGCAGCTGACGCATCAGCTTTGCAAGATGGAGACTTGTCATGGACCTGTTTGTTTTGTTTTTTAATATCCACCTTAAATTGTCAATTGAATTAATATCCAGACAGCTGGATATCAAGCTTGCTGGCCATGTCACTGAATTAACACTCTTTGCTCTGTGGCAAGATGCATTATCTTCCTGAAAAATTACTTCATTGTCATCAAACCTACTTTCCATCAGTGGAACGGGGAAAAGGGTCCAAATTTTGAGTGTAACTTTTTTTATTTATTGTCAAGGTAATGATTGCCATCTCCTCTGTTCGTTTACCTGACATCAACCCTATATCATAAATGACTGAGGAAATTTGCTTGTTTTCTTCTGGTGATCAGCGGCACCAGACAAAAGTCTGAGCATCATCTCGTTGACCAATGCAGATTGAAGATTGATGATTCATCACTGAACCTCACTTTCATCCACAGTCCAGGATTGTTTCTCTTTAGCTTACTGTTAGCTTGTTTTCCTCTGTTTGGGTGTTAGTGCTGGTTTTCTTTTCGGTTGTTTCATTCAGCCCATTTCTTACAGTTCTGTCTCAAATATTGACTCCTGTTTCTGTCCATCTGCTTTTCATTTGTTTTGTTGTGCATTTTCTATTTTCAAGGCATATTGCTTTGAGTTTTGTGTCCTGACGCTCTGACGTCTTCCATCTACCTGTATATTTTCCTTTTATAATCTTCCCTTTTTTTTTTTTCATGCTCCAAATTTTAGACAGTAGATTTGGGGGGGGGGGGACCAAAATCTCTTGCCACACTCCATGTTGAATTTTCTTCTTGAAGGAGTTTTATAATTCTTTCCATTGCTTCAGCTGACAGCTTTATGGATGAGCCCATGCTTCCTTTCAATCAGCAGAGTGAAACAGCTGATTAAGGTGTGCAAGCGCTTACATTTAAGTGCCATTTTGCATATTTGGATTTGTTCAGGTATTTCTTTTAGAAGTAGAGCCCATCAAATTTATCAGCAGGCCGATATTATTGATATATTATTAGTTATTTGCCAGTCTATCGGTATTGGCATTTATAATAGCCGATAAATGAAAATTTTAAATGCAAAGAAGAGAGAGGAGAAAGACCCCGCAACCATGATGAATATTGACATTGCATAATTAGTCCACCAGAGGGCACTCTGCAACTTCCCCATTGGCAACGTGTTTGGAACTCCACAAACATAAACTGATCAGAGCAAAAGTGTTAGGGAAATCGGTTTGTGCTTCGTGTGCCTGAAAGGGGAAAAAATTATCAGCCAATATATCTGAATAAAATCACCAAATATCACAATATAACAGTATCAGTCCTAAAAATCCTATATTGGTTGGGCTCCATTTAGAAATAGTGATTGTAGTATGACGCCATTTTTTATTTTTTTTTCTTCTACTTGAGCTGGAAAAAATATTTTGTTACTTAAAATAATTTAATTGAATCTGTCTAAGGTATGTTTCATGAAGCCAGAATGGTCAGCTGTTAAACAAAAATATTTTTTAGTCATATCTGTGATTTATTTGTTTCGCTAAGAAGTAAAAAAAAAAAAAAGCTGAATGAATGTAGTGATTCCATAATTTTTCCCAGGGATTGTACACCATTTTACAGTTCTCTTTTGAAGCTGAGTTGTTTAGTCACCTGATTACGAGTCTAATTGTCTGAAAAATAATTGTTTGCCATTTGTCAATTAAAAAGTGAGAAAATTTCCCTTGTTTTAGCATTTCAGATATGGTAACTGAATATTAGGGTGATTTGGACTGCTCATTTGGAAAAATACAATAAATTTAAAAATATCTCCCTTTTAGTCTGTTTTGATATTTCAGCGGGCTGATAATATGTTTAAAAAATGCCTTGACAAATAATTAAGTAAAATATAAAATTTTGTGACCATGGCTTGATGTTAAGGCTTGTCCAGGGCAAGTGCATGAAAAATTTACTTGCCCATCCAGTTCAGATTGCACTGATTGACACTGCAGGAGGAGGTACAAGTTTTCCCACAGGGTGGTGACTGCTTGCAGAACATTTTAACTCAGAACAGTGGCAGCTCCGCAGTGCACCAGAAATGGCACAAAGAAAAAGGAATAATAGCACAACTTCACTGTACCAGTTTAAGATGAAAACAAAACTTTGTGAACAGCTGGCAGGATGAAGTTATCTGGGGGTGTTGCAAAGAATGGGGGATGTTCTGCATCTGCTGGGATCAGACCCAATTTGGCTGACAAATAAGTGATGTCAACTAGCCAGTATTAGCAGCTGAGTAATTTGCTGTAACACTAATACTTCATTGTACAAGGGAAGAGATAGAAAATACTCTTGGAGTAGGTTAGACCTTTGCTTGTCAAAATGTGTGCTGTGGGTGCAGACCTGGGGCCATGTGCAGATTTATAACCGTTAATACGCACAAAAGCAGAGATGTGCATATATATGCATGATCTCCTGATTGTTTTTCCTTTATCACTGTGGAAATGAGTGCACTCTGTTCTTTTCTAACAGAGTGTGAAAATGGAAGTGAAAGTATTTCATACTGTACAGACACTTTGGAACTTGTCCCAGCTGACATTGAGCAAGAGGCGGCGTACACCCTGGACAGGTCGCTAGTCAATCGTAGGGCTAACACAGAGAGATGGACAACAATTCAGACTCACATTCACATCTACAGGTTAGATTAATAACATGTATTTCTTTGACCTGTGTGAGGAAACCAAAGAACCCACACAGGCAGGGGCAGAACATGCAAACTCCACACAGAAAGGCCTCAGCTGGCGGGTGGTTCGAACCCATCCGCGTCTTGCTATGAGGGAACAGTGCTAACCATTGTACCACTGTCATGAGTGACTGTCCCTCTGTTAACCACTGATAGCAGAAATGTTATTGATTGATCTCTAACCAGAAGATTTGTTGCATTCTTTTCAACAGACATGCTTGTCTGAGGTGCGAGGGCCTTTGGTGGACTTGGGAGTCAGTGAGTACAGCATCTTGTCTGCAATCGCCACACTGAGCGACACCCAGAACGACCTGGATTTAAACCGTGAGAAGTCCACCAGCGGCTCAGAGCCCCGCTACTCTGTCAACGACATCACTCTGTTTAGACAAATTGCCCTGGACCTGCGTGAGTTCAGACAGGGCAACAAGACTATAAGCAAAGTGTGTTAGTGGTACACATTATTTTGATTTGATTTCATTGATATATTTTAATTCATCCCAACCCCACCTCACTTTTCCAGCATAAAACAAGTAATATGCTGCTTTCATTTTGGCAGTGATGCTCCCTTTTTGTTTTGTGTTATAAATCCCCTCTTTTTACAGTGAAGCCCAGACTCACTCACTGCTTAGTTCAGCCATAAGACTTAAAGCAGTAGTTCTCAAACATTTCCTGCTATAGTTCAGGAGCTGAAAAAAATTCACACCCTGAAGTTTTCATTAATCATTAACACTAAAAA
>VUQI01028503.1:0-22211 GCA_015106735.1 Paratilapia polleni | reverse complement strand
TCTCCCCCACCCCCCCCCCCCACAACAAAAAAAAAAAAAAAAAAAATATAAAAAAAAAAAAAAAAAAAAAAAAAAAAAAAAAAAGAATTAAAGGAACTATGCCAAATCTTATGACAGTTACATCATCAGCATAAACAAAAGATTGACTAAATCTCATGTTTCATACTAGACAGTGTCTGGTATGAACACAGACACTGTCCCATTTTTATCCTCTAATGATGTCATGTTTGCCTAAAAGTGAATGGTATAATGTTATCAAATTAGAAAGAGACACAAATGTAGGCATCCATCTGTCAACCTAGCAAAAAGCCAAAACATGCGCAGGATGTAATAAATCCACATGAGGATGACTGAACTGGATGTTGTGTATGATAGACAAAGATTCTAGTTTAATTCTATAGTATCATTTAAAAGCTCTGAATCCCACTGTTTTACAAAATTCTGCTGTCCAAATTAATAACCAACTTGTATGCGAGTTAAAAAGTAATAATCATTGAGATTTCAGTTCTATTTGATCCGTGGTTACTGGTAACACAGAAAATAATGGCAGTAAACACTCTTTAAAGATTCATGTGCTCTTCATAAATGACTCTTGCTGTACTTAATATGATATTGCTGTACAATAATATAATACATTTCATCTTCAAAATGCCCATTAACTGCTGCTCAAACCATTCTAATCGGCATACCCCATTTACATAATTTCAAAGATGCATGCACGATAATCTTGATAGACTTGCCACTTAAAGAATCCTCAATATTTTATTCCTGAAACATGTGTGACACATATCCCACTAATACCCCCCAAAAGCCAACTGTCTTGTTTAAAGCAGCCAAACCTGCAAACACATCAAGGTCATCGTGTTATTGCATTGATGCAAGCATGTGTAATGAACAAATACATGCCGAAAATAATGACCTAGGAGCGTTACTGAGATGTCTGCCTAGTGGCAAGATTTGCCTAGATCAACTTTGGGGTTTCATTCATTTTTCAGGAAAAAAATGACAAACGTCAACTGGTTCTAACTCCTCCAGTGTCAGGATTTGATACTTTTCTTTGTCATAAATAATACTACATAGTGGGAGTTTTTCCTTCCCACTGTTGCCAAGTGCTTGCTCATAGGGGGTCGTCTGATTGTTGGGGTTTTCTGTCTAATATTGTAGGGTCTTTACCCTAAAATATAAAGCGCCTTGAGGTGACTGTTGTTGTGATTTGGCGCTATATAAATAAAATTGAATTGAATTGAATAGAGTGTATTTACATTCTGGATTAAATGTTGGATAATTTGACTACTTGGGAAAAACCTAGCTGACTTCCGTATGCATAAGCATACATTGAATACATTGTTGGTACAGACCTTTTTACACAGCAGACTCTGGCACGTCATAACAGGAAAAACATGAGTATAACTGATATGCTGACATCTGCTTTCCATTTAAGTGACCCACTTCCAGGCTCCCGGTGTTGTGCATGTTATGTAGCTAACTGGGACACCTTTCATTGTTAATGAAATTTGTTTCACCTGTGCCTTACCTGACATGTCGGAAGGTCTGATAATTCACACTACAAGAGGGGTAACTAATGACACACACATTTAACAGCTGTAACAGTACAAGTAGCAATAACACTATTAAAAATCTGAAATGAATGAATGAATGAATGAATGAATGAATGAGACGGATTTTACCTAAAGATGCTCTCATAATATAACTCACAATTTTCTGTTGTTTACACTTCTCAGATAGGTTAAAGCATTTCCATATTCATTTCAGACCTTAACTATATGTTCATCTACTCATTATAATCCAGTATATCGGTATATCCCTGGATGTGCTCAGCCTAGTTTTACTTTACTGTTGTTTATTAATGTTTACAGGAAATTAACTAAAACTCATAAAGATTACACACACATACAAAAAACAATCTGTGAGAAGCAGCAATAAGCACACTCACAGACAAAGCCTTAAGGCCAAGCTACATGATGTTCCCATGAGGCTGGCAGGTCTGGATACTTAGGGGAAATGGGAGCCATGTGTAAACAGCCTGGCTGCAGATCAGGTGGCTGACCCTCCTTTCTTTGTTGACTGGGATCACAACCATTCACCACACCCCTTTCCTTACACACAATATACTATACCAAAATCAAGCTGGCACTGCAGCGTGTACAGTATTTGAGAAGCGGACTTTGCTCCAATTTAATATTGAAAATTCATTAAAGGGCTTGAGGGCCAGTGAAAGCAGGAGAAATGAAGGGAGTGATGGTGGTAGTGGTGAATTTTTTGAGTCTGGCTGGTTGCCTGACACAGAACCTGTTTACGCTTTAACACACTGGCCAGCAGTGGCTGATGTAAAAATCACAGTGGGCTTGGCTATGAAAATGGATGACTGGCTGGATTTGAAGAAAAAGAGAGCGAGAAGAAAAAAATAACAGAGAAATGATCCAACCCAAAAGAACCAGACATTACTCAACACGCTATTTCAGGAAAGTACTATGATTTCTATCAGGGCTAAAAGGGCAGCATGGAAGAGCACAAAAACAGACAGATGGATAAAAAAATAACAGCAGGAGGAGGCAAGAAAAGGACAGGGATAGTTGAAATGGGGTTAGTCACTATACTGGAGCTGAAACAGTTAACAGAAATTATTCTGGGCACTTTCTACGTGTAAAACTAAAGCAACACTATCTATACAGAGATTTCCAATGGGTCAGGTCAGATATACTACTGTAAAAACATATTTAATTTCCACAGTGCTCAGATGGTACTTTATGAACTAATTCAGACCATAACCCAACCCTTTTAATGTAAAGTTTCACTTTTATGACACTTCTTTGACATTTGACAGTAAAAACAATCAAGTATGTCCAAACCACACGGCATGAAAAACAGTTCATCTAAAGCTTTTGAAAGAGAAAAAATGTCCACTGAATACTGACAGTAAATAATCTGGCTATGTGTTCTCTTTCACTTAGGAGCTGGAAAGTGATGTGAGGTGCTGGCTGTGAAAGTGAGTAAGCTGTTCCACCCCCACTGTGGCTCAAGGCACAGCTCCAACAGGTGGACAGGTGAACAATACTACAAAGGAGGAGGCAGAGAACGACATCATCACTGCCGAGGACACACACAATGTGGACAAAAGAGAACACGTATACACTTAAAACCACATACGCACATAAATAACCATCTGAATGACACTCTTCGTCATGGATTCCTAAACACTACGTCATGCAAGCAGACTCCTCGGTGAATGAGGTTCAGATAAGTGTCCTGTGAGTGTAGGCTGGAGAATGAGGCTACCGGGAAATTTGTCTGGGGGGTAATGTTGCACACAGAGGATGCGGTTACTTTTTAAATCATCAGGCAAACAGTTTACCTGTGACAAGTTTAACCCCTAAAAGACAGCTTGAATTTTAATGATATTTAATGACATCTGAAACAATAATGGATAAGTTATTATTTCTTAAGTTAATTTATGTACAGCTATGTGCATTAAGATGTTTTTGATAGCTGTAATTTTTCACTCTGTCCACAATGGCTGTCCTCTCCTGATATTATTCCAATGCAAGTAATGAGGTTCAAAATGAATTCTTTTGCATCCAAAGGTTTACCAAAGGAAATGTGAGGTGTCAGCTGTTCCAAATGAAATCTTTACTATAATTTACCCTTTTTGTGTCTCAGAAAGGAAAAAACTTAAAATAATAATAAGTAATGGAAGCTGTCCACTTAATTTGTTTAACTCAAACTGCTAAAATGTCAAAGTATCATCAGCTGAGTTGCTTAAGTTATTATACATACACAAGGAGGAATTTGTCACCTATATCATGACTTTAGGAAAGAATTGCTTTATAGTTAGCATGAACCGAGGAAACAATTTGTAGGTTCCTTGCATAACATTCAGAAAATCATTGTTATTAATGGCACTCACAGCCATTAGGTGAACTGCAGTCAGCATCCTGTTGTTCATGTTTGGGTGTTGTGTATGCTTGTGTGCCAAAACACAAGACTGTCCTATACTGTAATAGGCATTTCATGTGTGTTGTACAGCAATTGAGAAACCTGCACATACACTGTATACCTGAGTAGAAGGTATAATGAAATCAAAGTTGCTTTGGCTCTAATGAAGCCACCACCAGCAGATGCACAGAATAATGGAAAAAAGGTGTAGCAAATGTGACACTATGACATATCAGCACGAAAATAAAGAACAAAAATTGGTCTTGGAAGTGCTAAACTTGTGCTAACGGCCTATTGCTGACCCCGCCTGCCATCTCAGGCAGTCCACAAATGAGATGTCTCTGAGAGCTGGTGAACCTATTTTGGAGGGAAATATAGCTACACAAGCACAGCCCCTGTTTATGTAAGGATAGTAATGTGTTTCAGATTACAGGCGGTTGTATGGAAATTCTTGCGGTGAGACTGGACTTTTCACTGCTGGATTGCAGGGGAGCAGGCCTATGAGGCATTTCTCAAAGAGCCTTCTATGAATCTGTCAGCTCAGTGATTTCTTAGTGATTAGTAAGAAAGACAGGCAGTCTGACGCACTGAACTAACACTCAAGTTTGCAATAAACAGCAAACAAAGAGTTTTCATGAATGTTTAGCTACTACGTCATAAAAGAAACAGATGTTAATAACGCAATGTGCCTTTCATCTGCCTCAGATCTTGTACCATTAACACTAGGATTGTAACTGACATCATACTCCGTTTCTGCTGATTTTGGCAAGGGCAAATAAGCTGGAAGCTACCAGGAAAATGCTATCTTAGCATTCATCTATAAATATTTCTCTTCCATTGACTGAAAAACCACTGGGAGGAAAAAACTTTAATAAGCGGGTTGGGATTAAATATTCTTACAGTCATCTGCTGCACGCTATCACCATTTTCATCTTTGCTGCAGGGCCAGAGAGCACGTCGGCCAAGACTGTGTGTTTTGCACATGGACTTTGGTTTTATTGCAGGGGAATGAACAAAGGCACAAAAGCAGCAAATAAAGAGGGATCTAGCTGAGGAAAAGATCTTAAGCTCAATATGTTCCAGATGCAAATACATTTAACTTTAAAAGAAACCTATGAAATATAAACATGTAGTGGGTTTTTCAGTATCACCTGAGCTCTAAGACTATATCTCACAAGAACAGCAGACCCTAGGTTTCCTGAGACACTTGGGTGGTTTGATTCCTTAGTTTATTTTGCAGGAGAAAAAGAGAAAGAGCATGTTTGTCTCATTCAGCACCACCCCTCTTCTTATCGACCTGCAGTTAGAGCAGTTAAAACAGGGGAACCATTGTTCTTTTTACAGCAACTGACAACAATTCACCAAGTAATTTTATGTTTAAATCCAGGAAATGCCACAAACAGAGTGACACCTTTAATGTAGCTATGTTTCAAAGAGTGTTTATGCTACCTGAGAATTTTATTCTCAGGTAGACTCTCACACATACAGCATGTGCCCGTCTGCACATAAGATTCACAACTGAGCTGGAAAGAGGATGCAGGAAACAATGAAATGTGAGGAGCAAAGGCAGGGGAAATGCCAGCTTTCCTGCTTTGCTGGCCTGCTCCACATTATTGCAGACTTCCTGTTCAAAGCCCCGTTTAACTCCTCATAGATGGGTTCAAGGGTCAAATCACTCAGAGCAGTCAAACAAACAGAAGCCTTTCAGATTTTCAGCACAATATTTTGCTTGTGTAGATGTCTTGATAATATTATCTTTAGCCCATCTGAGAAAAACACGAAGACGGTTAGGATTAAAGCAAAGAGCCGATTCCCCGTCATGTTCTTCTTGTCCAATTTTCATTCATCTCCACATTAATAATTAAAAACCTGGTGTCAGTTTTTGTCAGTGCCATGATCTGGAATATCAGACATTTGTTTGTAAGACCGATGTAAGAAAAATACTCCCATATTTATTTGGGAAACACAGCAGTTCAGAGGAAATTTTCCCCTGCAAAAAATGAAAGACAAAACAATGCTGCCTTATAAAGACATTTAGTGGCAGCAAAACTATGCCTGGTTGGAGGGATATACACAAGTCCTATAAGTTCACAGGATGTCAGATCTACACAGTACACAGAGAGCCTCAAATACTGCTGAAATAATTTTGCCTACATCTTTCTTTATTTATTCAATTTAAGGTAGAAATATATACTTGGAGTCATCAGTTAAATATGAATTTAGACAAGGAGAGAGCACTCGGTTATAGAAATGATCTAACAGGCTCTGCTGACCAATTTCAATCTTATCTGCTTACTGTTGATGTGCCAACTTCCCAAGACCCTACAGCAATTTGGCATGACCGTTTCTCCTACCATCTCTCCAAAAAGACTTTGGGCATTTGCTGGGCTCTATTTTGAGACTGGGAGGCTCTCTGGAACAGGCCACACAATTCAACCTCAAGTCAAACAAAGTAAATGTCAACTTGAACAACCATGTCTGGCCACAGAGATGGAACACAAGCAATCTTTTCCAAATCATGCCTTACATGCATGCAGCCACCAGGGAACTTGATTACCTTCCCAACATGGCAGGCATTTAACAACACTAGCAGAAATCCCATATACAGCGGTGTACTTGAGTCAGCTTTTATTCAAACTCCGGCAATTGGAGAGTTATTAAAATGAAGACTGGCTCCACACCAAAGCTTGGCCTTTGACTCACTTCAAATAAAAATATTTGGGGATTTTCACAGGTTTTTGGAAGAGTTAGCAAAGTGTGCTTCTCAGTAAGAGAGCCTAATGAACCACCCGGAAAATTACGCATTTTCTCTCACAAACAAGTTCAAATAAACGTATTCCGTTAAGTGGATCTAGAGTTAAACTTCAGCGTGTTACATTAAGTCCCAGAAGTTTAGCTATGACGCTCAGTTCCCACACACAGTGTAAAATACACCCATGAGAGATGTGCAGACGGGCTGCAGCACTACTCGCTTGACTGAAATGGGGACAATTAGATGCCTAAACACACTCGCACATGTGTTCCTGAATGCATGCACCCTCAGACTACGGGAAAAGGAGCAAAAAGGAAGCAGTCCTCGCTGGTCACACCCTCTACAAATAACAATCTGCACACGCCACCTCCAGATTGAGCTGTCTAGCTGGAGGGAAAACAAACAGACAGAAAATAGGAGTGAGTTGGGAAAACTAGGCCTGGTGCTATCTGGACCCTTGCAGGTTTTCTTGCCTGTCTGCCAGAGCTACTGTTCACACCACAGAAGCTGATCTAATTTAAAAAGTATGGCAGTAAAACCTTTGTTAACCAGTACTGCAACGTCCTCTATAAACATGTACACTTGTACATCTTGTACTCTCTCCTCTTAGACATCTTTAGTGTGTCATAAACAACAAACTACAAATTAAAGTGGTCCACATGCATTTAACAGCAAAAGCTGTGAATGCATAGCAATATAATAATTTTAAAAAATGAACGGTGACTAATTTGAAATTCCAACTTCTTATATCTGATTTTAATATATTGCATTATTGCACTATTACCTCTAATCATGACATCTAATATATTATTAAACTCTTTAAAAGTCCTAGATTTCAAAGCATGAATTTAAGCTTGAATATTGGCAGCCTAGAGCAAACATTTATACAGAGTGAAGTATGAGGAAATGCTGACAAAAGGTTTTTAGAGGGAGAAGAAAGGTAGATATTGGTGATAATCAAGTAGTTCCTGAAATCCCCAGGCTGCATTCCTCTTGCTTTAAGCAGGTAGATGGATCTAACAATTGTCTTCATTATCACCACTCCCCCCACTCCCCCCAGGGGAGAAAAGGAATCACAAACATTTTGGTGTGGTCCACATTCCTGCATATCTCCCTCTGCTTGGTCATATAAGGGAAACCATGCAGTCAACTGACCGACAGGAGAAAAGGACCTTGGAAAGTTCAACCTTAAATAAAATCCTCCAAATATTTATTCTACAAGTAATTATTGGCAGTACATCTAATAATAACTTACTTGAATGCTGTCGAATGAAGACCTTCACGTCTACAAGACTTGTAACACTATAAAACTCTTTACTTTTGCACAACTTGCTACACTATATGAACTAAATATTGCAATGAACAGGCAGGTGACATACTGTATTAAGGGAAAAATCTGAACCCTCAGCATGAACAGTGGCAGGAATCCTGTGGCCCTGTTCTGTTGTGGGAAGTTAATTTTGCTGGCATTTTTTGGGTCCACTGTAAATCAAAACAAAGCTGTTCTGAGTGATCACCTTTGTCCTGTGATGAAGCATTTTAATCCTAATGGAAGTGCTCTCTTCAAGGATGGCAAAGCCCTGCCATCCACAGGACACAGGGGTTCACTAAACATGATGATGATGTCGAATATATCCTATGGCCTTCACAGTCACGAGACCGTAACCCCACAGACCACTCTTGGGAGATTTTGGAGCGATATGATCATGCTCATCAAAACACCAAATAAGGGAATATCTTTTGGATTGATGTTCATCATTTGTACTTGGAGACACAATGCCAAATGAAGTTGTTATGGAGGTACACTGTGGTCTAGTAATTATTAAGGTATTTTATGTTTGTTAAATTTGCCACATCTCACTCAACTTTTACTTCCTTCACCTCTGAGAATCAATAAAGTCTTATCTCAATGTGACTTATAAATTATATGGACACAAGCATTGGGCCACCTACACTAGCTTTTGTGACATCCCATTTCAAATCCATAGGCATCAATATGGAGTTGGTCCCCCCTTTGCAGCTATAACAGATTCCACTATTCAAGGAAGGCTTTCTACAAGATTTTAGGGTGTGTCTGTGAGAATTTCTGCCCATTCACCCAGAAGAGCATTGTAAGGTCAAACACTGATGAGGGGCTGGCTTGCATTTTCCATTCTAGTTCATCCCAAAGGTGTTCAATAGGGTTGAAGTCAGAAGTCTGTGCAGGCTTCCACACCAAACACATCCAACCATGCCTTTATGGACCTTGCTTTGTGGACTGGGGAATGGTCATGCTGGAACAGAAAAGGGCCTTCCCCAGATTGCACAGAATAGTTCAAAATGTCTTGGCAAGCTGAAGCATTGAGATTTCCCTTCACTGGAACTAAGTGAAGGGCCAACCCCAGAAAAACAACCCCATAGCATTATCCCTCCCCCAGCAAACTCTACAGTTGGCACAATGCAGCCGGGCAGGTAACGTTCTCTGGGCATTCTCCAAACCCAGACTCATTTATCTGATGACTATCAGACAAAGAAGCGTGATTCGTCACCCCACAGAACATGTTTCCACAACTCCAGAGTCCAGTGGCGGCGTGCTTTATGCCACTCCATGTTACACTTGGCATTGTGCTTGCTGATGTAAGGCTTGCATGCAGCTGCTCAGCCACTGAAACCCACGGCACAAAGTTCCCGGCACACAGGTTTTGTGCTGCTGTTAATACCAGAGGAGGTTTGGAACGCTGCGGTTCTTGAGTTAGCAGAGTGTTGGTGACTTTCACGCACTAAGCGCCTCAGCACTCGATGACCCCGCTCTGTTACTTTATGTGGTCTGTCACTACGTGGCTGAACTGCTGTGGTTTCTAAACGTTTCCACTTTGCAATAATATCAATTACAGTTGATCGTGGAATATCTAGAAGGGAAGAAATTTCACAAACTGACTTGTTGCAATGGTGTCATCCTATTACAGTATCATGCTTGAATTCAGTGTAAAGGCAGACTGCCTGTCTGATTTTATACACCTGTGGCAATGGGACTGAAAACACCTGAATTCAAAGATTAAGAGGTGTGGCCCAATACTTTTGTCCATATAGTCAACAGTTCAGGCATGGACATTTTTTTCCACAATATATGTCCTCTTTTTTTCCAGTCCAATTTTCTTCAAGCTTCAAACACCAGCTTTCTCCCAATGCTGTTATTAACTGTTCTATTAGCTGAGATTGTGTATTTACTCAAGTACATAACTGAAGTACAGTTTTAATGTACTTTTACTTTATTTAAGTATTTATATGTTAAGCTACTTTCTACTTCGACTCCACTATAATTTGGATATAAATATTTTACCTTGCGCTCCATATCATTCATTTTAAAGCTTTAGTATTTTTCATTCTTATTCTGCAGATTTTTACATATAAATCTAATAAATTAATAACAAATAACGCTACCCAGCAGAATATAAGTAATTAGCTGCAACATTAAAGTGATATACACATTAATGCATCAATATTTATGATCCAATAATATATATGATTCTGCATGATGAGTACTTTCACTTCAGGTGCTGTAAGTATATTTTGATGCTAAAACTTTTGTTACATATGTACGATTATGACTTAAGAGATTAAATTCTTGGTTTACCACCTTATTTAACAGTTATTAAGTGTAAAATAATTTTCAGGCTCTTGTGAAGCATTACCTTGCATGTAATACACCCCTGTTAGTGCACATGTTCTTCAAAATCGTACTCAGTGATTTCGATGCTGTATTTGTTTCTGATCAAATATTTTGATTTTCCGAGTGCCCCCCTGCTTTGTTCTTGGTTTTCCGTGTACCACACCATTTAAAAAAATAAAAATCCTGGCAATGCCCTTGTCATGAACGTCCCTTGCTGCTGAATAACACACTAAAAGCTCTCTCAAACTGACAGTGGGGATCAGTTTGCACTTTCATCACAGATGGCAGAGGTGAGGAAAGGAGATGGAGAAACTGAACTCCAAGCCACAGCCCATCTCAAACGTAATGTTACCTCCACGCTGCAAAGCATGCCTGACATCATGCTTGACACAGAGCCACTGACAACACAGCTGATAGAAACAGGTCTGCAGGTGAATCCGTTCAAACGGTGCACGGAGTCGTGTGTGTGTGTGTGTGTGTGTGTGTGTGGAGCGTGGGTGGAGTTTCACTCAGCATATTTCAAAGAGAATTACCGGTCTGATCAGAAAGCATCAAAAGGAGTGAGAACTCCACCAAACACTTTAAACAAACTGCCTACTGTCGCATCCCACGGCATAATTAACACGTGGAAGTCACATATCAAACACAGGTGCAGCGGCAAAATTTGCATTAATGGCGGAGCTTATAGTAGCTCTACAAGTTCTCTTCATTCAGTTAGAATGAGCGTGTAGCACCTGTTGAATGACAACCAGCACACATTTTTGGCTAAAATGTTATTAGAAGGTAACATGTTCCCTGTCAACCTCCTCTCTCCTGAGGATGAGTGCTTATTAGACACTCCTGTGGATTTACAAAGGTGAATGACCGCAGCCGTGCAGGGCTGGCTTACCTGAGTTTTAGGTTGGCCATGAATTCTTCCATAGACACGTTGTCCAAAAGCACAAAGTCTGCCTTTCCAAACTCCAGGCTCTCGTGTTCTGCCATGCTGTTACCTTTTAGTCTTACTGAAACTCCTGGGGGGGAAAAAATCAACAAGTTGCTTTGAAGTGCCAACGAAAGGTGGACATTGGCGGGCTTCCCTGACCGCCGCCTCTACTTTAATGTGCAGCTGTGTAATCAGTGCGCATTTTTGTCAAATTCTAATTTCAGTCATGTTCAATTAAGGTCGAAAATTCGTTTTTTAAAGAAAAACCCAGCAGCTGTAAATACTGAAGGCTTTCACACGCGATTTCTCTTTAGAAGTTAAACTTTTCTTTTAAAAAGAATGAATTATCCCAAAATATCCTCATGTCCATAGAAAGATTCCTCTTCACCCTGAAATGTACCGTCCCGTTACACCGTGCGCCAGCTCCGCCCGTTCGTCCGTTTTCCTGGAGTTTCTCTCCTGTCGCCCTGACCCACCGTCCACCAATAGGATTGAAGCATCCTGTTCTAAGCCCCGCCCCGCCCTGTGGAGAGGTGTTGGTCAGGCTGCACTGTGTGTAAGTTGAAAAGCATTGCAAATATTTTCTGTAGGCCACCACTCCACCAGTTTCTGATACATATTTCAGCGATGACAAGGCCACCTCTAAGTTGTAAAACACTCGGAGGAAAACCATAATGTTTTTGGCCTCACTTTAATGATGCCCTGTGTTACCATAAAAGGGAAAACTGGGACTCAGTAGAATTTCTGAACTTGAAATGAATGAAGAGCAGGCCTACAGTTATGTATAAAAAGGCATTCCGCGGATTAAACTGTGATGAATAAAACACACTTTTTTTTTTTTTTTTTTAAGATTTCCCCATGTTGTATTTTAATGTTGCCTCCTGAATGAAACCTCCTGTTAAAGGAGATGAACACTTTAAGTGCCAGCGATTCACCAGGCTCACTCTGATGTTAGTGCGCCACCTTGTGTGAAACAGACGCACATGCCTTTTCTAGAACTAGAAAAATAGAGTAACTCAACACTGACAAACTGCAGTGTGTGATTATAGTTATTTAAATAATTTCATTTTTTTTATTTTGATCATTTTTATTGCTCTTATTTTATCCACTTACATACTTATGTTGTAGAATGTACTCTGTTTTATTTTATGATCTTTTTCATCCAGCATTACTTATTGTCATTCATTTCAACTTTTATTTTATTAGCTTAATTTTAGTGTACTTATTGTACTTTGTATTGCATTTAATTGAGTGAATTGTGAATAGCCTATTTATCCAGTATTACTTTATTTTAATTAAATTGTAAATGTTTCTATATTAACCACTTACATTTAGTAGATTTGTGTTTCAAATTTTTATTGTTTTTGTTTAATTCTCTTACATGTAGTGGACTTGTGTTGTAAATTCTATTCTTTTTTCTTTTTCTTAATTTTATCAGTTTTTTAAATCCCTTTTACATTTGTTCTATCTTTGCTTGTCATTCATCTGTGAACCACTTTGAACAGCATCTTTCATTAAATGTGCAACACAAATAAAGGTTAACTGACAGAGTAATCATTAAAATGCACAACAACTCAATTAGTTAAACTACAGGCAGGTCTTAAGACATAAAGGCCTGGATGTCCTCTTAATTTCCAACTTCTAAAACAAAACTAAGATTATCATATTTGGTCCTAAAAACATGAGAAACATTCTCTAGATAGCATTACCTTGGCCTCCAGCAGGACTGTGAGGAATTTTGGAGTCATTTTAGACCAGGATATGTCCTTTAACATACACATTAAACAAATACGTAGGACTGCTTTCTTTCATCTATGCAATATCGTTAAAATTAGAAACATCTTGCCTCAGTGATGCTGAAAAACTAGTTCATGTATTTATTACTTCTACATACTTTTAAGATTAGACTTAAAACATTACTTTTTGATAGAGCTTATAGTTAGCGCTGGATCAGATGTCCCTGAAACATCCCTTAGTTATGCTACAATAGGCTCAGGCTGCTGGAAGACTTCCTGTGACACACTGGGCATTTCTTCTCCACTCACCTCTCTTTACTCCCCAGGTGTTTACATACCATTGCTGCATGTCATTAAATTTTGTCTTCTGTCTCCCATAGTTTGTGTTTTGTCCTGCTTCCCTATGCTCTCCTTTATCGCTTCTCTTTCCCCTGAACCCAAGCTGGTCAAGGCAGATGGCTGACCCTCCCTGAGCCTGGTTCTGCCGGAGGCTTCTTCCTGTTATAAGGGAGTTTTTCCTTCCCACCGTCACCCAGTGCTTGCTCATAGGGGATCGTCTGATTGTTGGGGTTTTCTCTCTAATATTGTAAGGTCTTTACCTTACAGTATAAAATGCCTTGAGGTGACTGTTGTTGTGTTTTGGGGCTTTTTAAATAAAACTGAATTGAATTGAATTGAAATTGAATCTTAAATGAACACGCAAATTGCAGTAATGATGGATTTAGAAAATAACATCACTCTTAAGTCTTTTTTTTAATATTAATATTTACATTTAAGCATTAAAGCAGACATTTAAGCATTACTTCAGGGATTTAGCTAACACTCCAAAGTAGTTAGTACAGTGGAAGTGGTTGAGTTAGCATGAGTTATGATGGGAAAAACAAAACAAAACAAAAAAAACAAACAATTTTAAACAGTGAATCTCTTTTCATTATCTCTTATTTGCTGAAATACAATGCATAAAAAGTGATACACTACATCAGTGAGCACGATTTTAAAAAACTGAGGTATATATTATTTACTTTGTACAAGCAGTGAGCCCCCAAATGTAATAGTCATGGAGGCAGCAGTGGCCCAAGAGTTACCACTGTTGTGGGTGACATAGACCAAAGCCCCTCTGCGGAGGAACGTCATGTATGTAGACGTGCTTCCAACACTGTAGGAACGGGGGACGTGTACCCGAGAGACAGCCACCCAGTAACCATTTATCACGAGCCACAGATCGGTTTTAAGGCCCTTAATGGTTGTCTGCGTGGAGAAGAAGAACTGGTAGATTCCTTTGACCGGAGCCCTGAACACTCCGGTACTCCTGCTGAAGGCTTGGCCCACATTCACCAGCACCTTGCTGTACTTGATCCTGTTCATTTTACCGTTGATTTTGGCAGGGTAAGATGCAAAGAAATGGATCTTTCTGGAAGACACTGAAATAAGAGCAGATAATATTATTATTGATATTATTACAAAGACTGATAGTTGTATTGATGGTGAACCCTTTATGGGAACAGCTTGATAAATAAACACAAGAGATGCCACCATAACTGACTGATCCATGGGTGTAGAAACTACCTAAATCTGCAGTATGAAATCTGAAAGAAATAGATATATACAAGGCAGGGAGGGTCTAATAATGAGAAGCCTTTGTGGTGCATTATGGGAAATGTAGTATCAGATTTTGATCATTCTTATAAGGAGTCCTCCAACTTTAAGGAAATCACTTAATTAGTTAAACCCATGCTCTAGATGCTTACTAATAAAATTTCAAGGGCAAAAAGGAAAGATTTTACCTCTTTTATTACGTTTCTTAAAGTAATCACAAATGTTTAAATAGTGATTTTAAATAAAGCTCTTTGTATTTTGAAATCTTGTATTTATATAGATATCAACTTAAAGTAGTTGATACTGTAGACCAATGCCTGATTGCCCATCATAATCAAACTTATTACACAATAATTTGCACTACCTTTGACAAAGAAGTACTATCATCAAGCAGAGAAAAATAAATACCATGACATCCAAGGCCTTCCATTCCTTCAGGAAAAATGACATAAACCTCCCCTCTTCTCTGACACTCTTTAATGTTCATACTTTCCACAGTCCTGTAATCAGCATTGTGTGAATATACCCAGACTAGACTAATTCCACCCAATTTCTGTTATTCTTTTGATCATTTTGTGTCAAAAAGGCCCATTTAGAGACTCACAATCTTTAGTTTTAGAAGGAGGTTAGTAGGACACAGTCCAGTTGACATTACTTACTTTTATTTGTCTTACATCTCCAGTTAATCTTATCTCTGCTCACACAGGACTGATTTCTTCTGCATCGGCTGCATACGAGTGTGTTGACATCTGAGAACAGACATACAGCATTATTCAGGCAGTGCTCCTAAAGGTCATTATAAATCTACAAAATGAAAAGCACTGTTCTGAGCAGGAATTAGACTGTTCCAAAAAGTATTTGGAACATTTAGAGCAATCAAGACTAATGTGGACTGTGGATGGAAGTGGATGTTTATCTTCTTTTTTTTTTTTTTCAGGAAACATTTAAAAATATTAAAAAAACAAACAAAAAAAAGGCAAAACTCTCCCAAAAATTTACACTCAGGGAATAATACATTTCTCATTCATACCTGCACAGTAAGCCAGATAACAGGCTGACGGCTTAGTGAACTGATAGACATAGTAGTTGCCCTGACACTTCTTGACCTTGATGGGGGTGGAATGGAAACCGCAGCATTTTTTCTTCCAGTGGCCGCAGACATTGCGGGTTACAATACCATCCCTCCTCTTTGGGTGAGGCCCGGCCAGCCACAGCGGTGAGTGGGTGCCACATTTGTTCACAGGGACACACCGCTCAGGCATCTGCAGACTCTTGCCCTTGTAGAAGAGACGGTACCACCCTTTATTAGAAGATGAAAAAATAAATCATCATTGTTACCTTCAGTAAATTAGGTACATACTATATATACAGAAAGTGTAGTTACCTTTCCAGTTGACTTGCCGATCACACATCTTAAACTTAGTGGTGGTGTTGGTGGCACGCCAGGTCTGATCTAGGACCGTGTAGTGGAAACAGGGGTCACCCCGTCTCCTCGCTTCTTCCTCCGAGGACTGAAAGTTATCATCCTCCGTATCATTTGTACTGTAAGTGAGGATGTGTGTTCCTGCTCAAGAAGAGAGATTTTCCACCAATACAGCAGACTGCAGCACATACAGAATTGAGAGTGCATGTTGAAAATAGCTGTATTTTGAGTAAAGAATGCTGATTATTGTATTCACTGACCTACTTTCTTCTGAGCTCTTTTCTGACGATTTGATATATGCATCTGCGAATGAAAAAAATAACACATTCAGTAGCTGGTGTTTGGTATGGAGACAGATTGTAAGGAGCTATATAGAGGCTACCTGAGTCAGAGCATTATGCTGCTGCTGAAGTGTTGTTTGTTCACACTTCAGGCTCTCCATCTCCTGCAAAAGTGAGAATTTTTAGACAGAATGACATGCTGCAGCCTCATTTAAAACCCCCCAAAATAATCCAGATTCATAAGGATTAATATTATAATAATAATGGTGGATCCAGATGCCCCAGCTGATGTCAAATACATGCAGAGTAGTACTATGAGGTCATTTGTAATACCTCTGGAAGTTACCTATACCTATGTCACTATAGAAAAAAAAGGAAAACATTTAGGAATATATAAATGCGTGTATGTGTGCACATGTATATGCTTATCTATTTGTATGTATATATACTATGTATACAGTACTTTTGTAAAGGGCTGTTTAGATTTGGAGAGGGCTTGATTGTTGTAAATGTGTATCATGTTTTTTATTGTATTTTGTGTCAATACAAAAAGGTATTGCATTTAATTTTAAGATTCTAGTATTTTTATACTAAATGTCTTAGAAATTGAGTATAAAATAAAAACTGATTTTTACACACAAGAAAATTTGAAGGCATTTGAAGCAAGATTGCTACCATGACTTTAGCAGTGTAAAACTGACAGAAGATATGAATAAAAGAATAAAAGCTTAAATGAATGGGGAAATGAAATGAGATATTTTGTGACTTTTGTAAAAACCAAAGGTTTTTTGACCTACAATGACCTTGGCAAAGACTAAGGTCTGATGTTCATAAAATAAATAAAATAGCAATTTTGTCATCAATTAATCTGCCTATTATTTTCTTAAGTGATCAATTACATGTTTGGGGTATAGAATAAAAAATGTGAAAAATACAGGTGTTAAAAAGGTGCAGGAAATCTGGTTTATTTAAAAAATGGTTACTTTATTGATAAATTTCTGCTAATTGACCTAATTGGGAAGTAACACAGGATGGCTTATTATATCACCTTGAAAACAGCAGCTAGTTGCGCAGCCAAAGGTTGATCTTCCATTTTCCAAGGCTTCAGTTCAGACTGGAAAAAAAGAAGCAAAACTTCCTCACATGACAAATTGAAGTAATTGATCTTAAACATCCTGTGATGTTCTATTCTCTCTACAAGTTCAGTGTGACAAAAGCTTGGCACAGTTCTGTCTGTGCTAAATAACATCTGGGGAAAACTTTTGTTGCATAATATGTTTTTTTCACTCCATCTGCCTTCTAGCTTCATAACATCAGTGAACAAAGCTCATACTCACAGAGTTTGTGTTCCCTGAGCAACCAACTGCACAAGATGACAATGCTACGAACATGGCCACAGCTAAGACAACCATCTGGGGACAACAACAGTTACACAATAGTTATGTAAAAGATGACATTTATATGCTTTCTCATTTACTCATTGAATAAATCCCAACAAAACACTGTACAAACTTCAGTATTTTTTAGAGAAGCAAACAATTTGTGTCCAGATGCTTGAAGCTTTGTTTTTATTGATTGTATGGTTTTATTTTTTTAAATCAAATACAATTGGTGCAAGATGTTAGAATTAATTTAGCAAAAGGCCAGGATTTTACGACAGAAACATATTTAGATACTGTTTTTATTAATCCTGTTTATGGGGGGCAAAGAAAATAAGCAATTCAAATAATGAATTAAATTAAATTAAATTAAATTGAATTAAATCTGTAGACTTATGTTTGCTGCTACTTTTGATGAATGAAAACCAAAAAAGCCAATGGTTTAATTTGTAAATTGAGATTAAACCTGTTGTATAAAAATCTAAAAGTATGCCTATAAAGGCACAGTGCCAGTTTATTTAAGTTGCAATTGGTAATCATTTTTGCATTTATATAGAATCAGATCATCTGCACCATTTCTTGAGTTTCTTCAGTCTCAGACTCATTAATATCTTCACACAGTCAATGTTAGACTATATTTGTATTGCAAAAAATATTACAGTACCATATCGAAAATAGCAATTGTACCTTGAACTATTCAATCAACAGCCTGTGGTTATAACCCCGGTGTGTAAAAAGCTGTGAGCAGGCCATGTAAATGCTGAAAGAATGAAAAAACATCATGATGACAAAACATTACGTTTGCACGTCCAATTTCAATGCAATTTGATGTCTGGAAGTGTAAAGCTGCACTTACCTCTTCATTTCATCATGATGAGAAACTCCACCACTGTCTGAACATGGCCTTATATACTCATCAGCAGGTGACCCAGTCAAGTACAAACAAAGGAAAAATGGCAGAATTCAGTTTAACAGCATTTAAAGGTGCTATTTTTCACACACTTGTTGCAAGCATAGACATGAAATTTGTGTGGTGTTGGCAGTTTCTTCAGTTTGTACGGTCAGCAGAGAGTGGTGAAACTGTAAAAGTGGCTGTTTTTTCATGACCTGTTTCATTACTCCACATACAGAAGGACAAGTTGTGAAAATGGTCAAACTGACAGTCATGTGAAGGCTGCAACTTTTCTGTTCCCAAAATTAAACTTATCTGCTAAGTGAACAAGTGCAGAGTATCTGCAATAGATTCTTTTTCTATAATGTGGTACATGCTACACACCTTAAGACAGGTTTGACCTTTAATATGAGAAATGTACTATTTACTCTGAGTTAAACTAGGGGTGGTGACTTGAAAGTGATGGTGAATGTGTTCTGTAAATGTTTTCCCTTTGAAGAGAGTAGAGTATATTTTGTTTTAATGAGCCTCAGAATGTATGCTAACAACAGCAACAAGGAGTATTTTATTAAATTAAAACTTTCTTAGGTGCACCTGTTCAACTGCTCATTGACACAAATATCTAAACAGCCAGTCACAGCTCAATGCCTTTCGGCATGTAGACATGGTCAAGATGACCTGCTGAAGTCCAAACTGAGCATCAGAATGGGGAAGAAAGGTGATTTAAGTGACTATGAATGTTTCATGGTTGTTGGTGCCAGACAGGCTTTTCTGAGTATTTCAGAAACTGCTGATCTACTGGGATTTTCCCACACAACCATCTTTTCCACACCAACCAGCAAGGGTGTAGCAAGCTGGAAAGTGTCCAGTGAGTGTAGTACGAAGAGAGAATTCTGCATCTACTGCTTATTCACATGTTTCCATGCAACTAGAGGTGGATGTTTCTATAATCAAACAGACCACTAGAGGGTAACAGCAGCAGTAAAAATTGAACACCATCACCTCATTATTATAATGACCCAGCAGTTATCTTTACTTGAAAGGAAAATGGCATAGCCTTTGTGTTTCTTTGTGGGCTGACTGAAATTGGAGAAGAAAATTGTAGCTCCAGTCCAATTATACAGAAAATGAATGGTTTTATGAAAAGCACCCCAATGACAAAGCAACCAGAGCACTTCACTAAATCAAACAAACAAACAAACAAACAAAAAAAAAATAGGCATGTTAGTCTCTGCTGGCAGCCACTGTGTTGACAGGCCCCTTTCACATACGCTGGCTTGGGTCCTGGTAATGTTGTAATGTTGTGATCTGTATATCAGTAGCAGGTCACCAGGCTACAGGTCACCGGGGGACTTAACTGAGCTCAGCCAGGATGTTTATCTTCCTGACTTTTTTTTAAATCACCAACCCACCACAAATGCACCTACAGTATTCATTCATCAAAACTGCATCCGTCATATTCCAGATGCTTTACAATATACAATTGATGTTAAATAACACTAATAATTACATATTAAGATAAATACTCTTTAAGTTTTGTATATGTTAATATTAAGGTCAGTGATTAGTCACATTTGTATCTGTACTACTTTTACTGTTGTGGGGGCAGCAGGATATTTTAACCATTTATTCATTACTTTCCAACATTTTACCATTTCTTTTACCTATTTCAGCAACTCCAATACTTTTATGTAACTGTTAATTAATTTCTTTAAGCTATTTTTTTAATTTTTCATTGTTTTTTTTTATATAAAATTATATCACTGTAAATCCATTATTTCTAGCTTCAACTTTTCAAACATTTTTTCCATTTCTTGTAGCTTTTTAGTTCTGCATCCATTTCTTTTATCTAATTATTAAGATGATTTCTTCATTACTTTCATTTAGCCATATCACTGTGTATCAGTTTCTTTAAGTCATCTGATTCTAACCATTTCCTTTTACTCTTAGAGTATCTGAAATATTTTTTCCATGTTAGAAATCGTCTTTCATGAATTTTCATTTACTTTTAGGTAATGTTAACATTTTTCCATGACATTAAATTTTAGCTAATTATTTTAAGTGTTTTAAGCACTAAAGTAAGATATATTGTCCTCTTTGTTCATCTATTTCATCAATCATTTTTAGTCAGCTGTCACCTTCTCTGGTTTTCACTAACTAGCTATTTTTGATTCCATTGCAATAGTCTGATCCTCAGGTCTTACACTTGACAGTGGATTTTTTTTTTTATCCCACAATCTTGGCAACACACCTGGTCATTTTCCAGTAGTACAAGTACCCCTGGTTGGGATCAAGCAGCAACCTCTTTGGGTGATATGGAAGTGCCAAAAAAACTGCAGTTCCTCTAAAGGCCACTTGAGGCTGGAACTAAAAGCGAGTCAATCCCCAGAGACCTACAATCCCATGTTAAAATTCCCAACTTTAAAGCAAAAATTAACATGTTTTCAGCCTGGTACACAAAGGGTATTGTGTACCAGAAGCTAATTTCCACCTGTGTGTCTTCTTAGAGGTGTGGGGCGTGGACACTTAAATTGACAGGTGTGTAACAGACTGTGCCTGCACTAGCAGCTAATTCCAGTCACTGAACTGGACTTCTCAACCATGTTTATAGTACTGGTACTGTTTGGAGCATTTTTAATGGAACTATCTGACAAATAATATGTCTTGTTGTGCAGCTGTAATAGCAGACTGTGCAAGATGTTTGTCTCAGGTTTTTTTAGTGAGTGAAATTTTAGTATTATTTTATTTTTTAGCACTAATTAGCACGATGCAATTTGCTATTCAAGTTTGCTAGCTTTAGCTGGTAATCCTCTTGTCCAAATATGGTCATTTGTGGCTCCAATAAAGAAAAAAGCAAGATGGCAATGGCCTTAATTCCGAACATAGGTCAGTATAAAAGGTGGACATAGCTACCATGATGTCACCCATTGGTTTCGGAAGTCCTGCTTCTAAGTTTTGAGATGAGCGTTTTCCCCTTTGCCATCTTGGTATTTTGAAACCGGATGTGACAAATGAGCGTGTCCAATAACTCTCCTTTATGAAACATAGCGTGACCAAGATTCGTAAAATTGACGTTTTTTATTCAATGTGACCCAAAATAAGTGATTGAGCCCATAAACTCAACAGGAAAGTGTTTACTGGGGTCAAATCAGAGAGCTGTTTTCCCATAAACTTCTATAGGACCAGAAGTATTTTTGCAACCACAGGTATCGCCCCCTGGTGGTCATTATTATTAGGTTGTTCTAAAAGCTCCCTGAAAAGCCTTCAGTTAATCCAGAATGCTGCAGCGAGAGTACTGACAGGGACTAGAAAGAGAGACCATATTTCTCCCATATTAGCTTCTCTTCATTTGCTACCAGTTAAATCCAGAATTCAATTTAAAATCCTTCTTCTCACATACAAAGTCTTGAAAAATCAGGCCCCATCATATCTTAAAGACCTCATAGTACCATATTATACCAATAGAGCACTTCGCTCTCAGACTGCAGGCTTACTTGTGGTTCCTAGGGTATTTAAAAGTAGAATGGGAGGCAGAGCCTTCAGCTTTCAGGCCCCTCTCCTTTGAACCAGCTCCCAGTTTGGATTCGGGAGACAGACACCCTCTCTACTTTTAAGATTAGGCTT
>VUQI01028502.1:0-25148 GCA_015106735.1 Paratilapia polleni | reverse complement strand
TACTGAGGATTATTTCTGAGCACATCTACCAGAGCACATCTACCAATGACACACAGTGTCATTTTAATGACTATTTTCATGAGGACAATGCACACTGTCATCTCATATAATCTGAGACCAGCCTGTTATCATGAAATGGGGTGACTATTTTTTCCACACATAGTTTTACTCTTTTAGTTTAGATTTATTCAACGAAAATAACCCCTCTCCACATTTCCAGATCTCATTCCTTTGGGATAATCATGAAGCTTCTTCCAGAAATCTTAGGAAGCAGTGTCATGCTATCCTGTCAATATGGAGAATATGAATGATATCGGCAATATGGAGAGCATGCCACTGAGTTCATGCCAGTGACTGTATTTACAAAATATACAAAAAATGTACAAAATGATACAACACACACAAAAAAAAGAAATATAAATTAATACCCTGCTGACTTTCAGTTTCCCTCAGGTTAGGCAAATACGATTTCATTGTTTTTACATGGCCCAAAAACCTGATCAGCAAACTTTTAGGAGTCTTGCCCATAACTCCAGCTTAAGGAGACAGTGATTTCACCATTTTCATTCACAGAGACCCACCATTAGAGCTCAAGAAATGGAACAGCGCTTGAACCGGCATATCTTTGATAGATCCTGTTAGTCAAAAAGTACTTTAACATGAGTCATTAGACTGTGTGACGGGTGCAGTCAATACCGAGCCAACATCATTCACCTGTAACTGGAAGCCCTTTTCTGTGGCACTAATCTGGCTGGATCAAATACGGAGGTGTCTTGCTTCATCAGTCTCCTCTGTAACTCTGTCAAGGGTTCTGTCCATTTATGTGAGAAAAGAGAAGAAGTGAAGAGGGGAAGACGGTAAAGAGCAGGAAATCAGAAGAGAGGCTTTTGATGCCCCAATGCTTAATTTCCTCTCATTAGTTCAATCCAGAATCCGGGACACAGAAGCAGCACTCGCACGCTGACAGCTAATCAACTCCTCATTCATATCAAATGTCAAATCAAGGCTTAAAATCCAGGTTCCTCATCTATTTAATATTATAGCCAGATTTGTCTCTAGCTCAAACAAGTGAATGTTCATCATATCAGACCTCTATCATCCTTGTCATTAAAAAAGAAGAAGCCATAACCCCTTAATAAAAATGAGATGAATAATCTAATCTGCAGTTATAAGTTCTGTCTTATTTGGAGGGAGATGAAGGAAGGGAAAGCAAGATAAAATTTCAGTCCTTGGCCCAAACAAAATAGAGCAAACAGTTCCTCTACAGGCATAGCTTCTGTTTGCACATCATTAATCAAGAGGCAGAAAAATTGAAGTTTGCTTCTTTTATATAGCATACTTAGTGTGTGGGAGTATACAGAACTGTGTCTTTGCTCACTGGGAATATAGTGTGTATACCTGCAGAGAGATTCCCAAATAGATTTTCACTGTGTGCATTTACAAAGTACATTTTCAGAGAGAGTGGAGATAGGAGAAGAAGAGAAAAAAAAGATGATGTTGCATCAGAAATTCAACGGAATCCACATCTTTTGTTCTTTGTTGAAGAATGATGTATCAAAGTACAGCACAGGCCACATGGTGACATTTTTATGAGTGTTGTGCTGACTCGGCTGAACTCTCCCTCTGAGAGACTGATGAGAAGGAATGGCCTTGTGGAGGAAGCGATTGGGTGCATCCATAGCTGCTGTTATCATTTGAATCCTGTACTGCTGAGTCTGTAGCTTCAGTCCCCTGCATGGATGGGAAATGACCTGTTGGTATTTGCCTGTCATTCCGTATGACTCTCTAGACTCTTTCTCAACACAAGCTATCATGACCTTCTGACATTCTGCACACAGAGTCCTAAGTCTCCAGAAAATACTCAGCAACACAACAGCTGCATTGTCTTTTGACCTATTGTGTCTGATCCATGATGCTTTCAAGAAACACAGCAGGAGTGCATCTTTGGAAGTCTCCGGTCCCATCTGCTCAGAGATGCCAAATTGGCTAGGGTTTGTGTGGCAGATAGGAGGAACTTATCACGTAAAGTTGTTCTGGGCATCGCGCCTGTCAGTGATTCAGTATTTTTGGCACGGCCTTTTAACACTCATGTGCGAAGGGAAAAATGCCCTCCGCATGAGGGAAAGCGAGACCAAATGTGTGAAAGTAATCCGAGGTTTCTTAATCGCTCTGACCAGCAATTTCAAATGTCCTGCTCACATGCCAAGACTTCCTATGAGTAAACACACATGACAGTTACTACATTTAAGGGAAAACTGGGGCTTTCCAAAATGCTCTGATAGCAGTTAGTGTGGGCCAAATCCATATTTATAAGCGACAGCCAGGCGACATTCTTTGCCCTCAGCAGGCTGTGCAGAGCAGTAAATTGAATTCTGCCATGCAGCTCTCACTGACAGAATGCTGAATAAGTGAGAGGATCTGTATTTTAGAGAAATGCATGACTGGTGGCCCGCATACACATTAGAATAAAAATGATATGTTGGGTGGAAAACTCTCATGGCACTTGACAGACAGTGGAACTGCACAATAGTAGCTATTTTAAAACTGGACATGCCAGTGAAACTGTTTTTAGATTGTCAGTAAAAGGTTAGGATTAATAGTATTAGGATTTATTTAGTTTTGGGGATGCTGACTTTGTAATATTCTATGGAGTCCTGGAAGGCATCCCGAATAGGTTAGTGCATTGTAAATAAATATTTTATTTACTCCATTTTCTAATTTGGTTAAAGCTTCACATATTGAATTTATTGTAGTCTGGGAAACAGAAAATGATTCCTTTGGGGGTTTTGTGTACTGCAGTTAGCAGCCTTTTCTTCCATCCATTTTATTTCTTCCATCCTTTCCTTCTCTGAATTAAATTCTTTGATTCTATTGCAATGTGTCTTATTATATATAATTAATAGCAGCAGAAGTATAATTTATTAAAGCAATGATATATGACTATTTTAACCAAAAACGACAGTGTCAAAATGATTTTGATGATCCAATGGTATACTGACTGAGCTTTTCCACTCTAACTGACAACTAAGTGCTTTTAATAACGTAATAGACACTTAAAGTGCTTACTAAGCATCAGACACACACCCCTATGGATACATCAGGGGCAATTTGGGGTTCAACATCTTGCCCAAGGACACTTTGACATATGGACTGGAGGAGCCCAGGATCAAACCACTTACCTTCCAGTTAGCAGATGATCCACTCTACATCCAGTGACCATGAACCAGTGACGTCTTTTTGATTCTCATTCCACCTCTGTGACTTGTTCTGGCATTTAGTAACATGGGTATGATCTTTTGCTCATGTGGCAATAAGGTAGACCTCTGCACAAAAGTGGACTAGGAACTGTTGTGCATTCTTCAAAATGAGGTGGGGATATAAAAAATCTGCTTTGCTCAGCTGGTAATATACCTTCTTAAACTTGCCTCCGTTGTAATCTGTCATGATGTGGGAAATGCTGTTTGCGGCCATGATTCAGTGTCTTAAAGCAAGGAGGGTGAATAGTTTAAGGTAAACTACCTTTTAAGCTGCAGCTGTGTAAACTATCAAGTTTTAATCAGTTGCCTGTTTCTGTGCCTGGACAATAACATTTGCTAGTCTGTATTCAAAGATGATTTTGTGTTTATTGCATTAGCAGTAAATAGGCTGTGTTGGAATACTCTTGCCCCTAAATCTTGTAATTAAAGCCAAATGCCACTGTTGCCACTGCACAGCAAATGCCACAAATTTTCCCTTTCAAATGGAATGATTAAATAGAAAATAGAAACTAACTTGGGGCTGTTTGAATAGGAATTAGAACATGCACGCTCTTTTGTGCAAAAACGTGACATTGCTTGCATCCATGGATTTTCTTGCCAGATATCCAGGTAATGGGGTTCCTGGGGAATCCCAAGGCAGTGTGGTGTCAGCTGCAAGAAGCACCCGATTATAATGTGAACAAGGCAACACCAACACATACTGGGTATCAAAACAAACAGTGGTGGCATGTATATACTTTCCTTTTTGATAGAGTTTATAGTTAGGACTGGATCAGGTGACCCTGAACCATCCCTTAGTTAAGCTGCAATAGGCTTAGGCTGCTGGGGGCTTCCCATGATGCACTGAGCACTTCCTCTTCCTCACTTCCTTTCACTCTCCATGTGTTTATACACCACTTGCATTTAATCATTAGTTATTATTAAACTCTGTCTCTCTCCCATAGTGTGTCTCTTGTCCTGTCTCCCTCTGCTCTCTTCTGCTTCCCCTCACCCCAACCGATGGCTGCCCCTCCCTGAGCCTGCTTCTGCCGGAGGTTTCTTCCTGTCAAAAGGGAGTTTTTCCTTCCCACTGTTGCCAAGTGCTTGCTCATAGGGGGTCGTCTGATTGTTGGGGTTTTCTGTCTAATATTGTAGGGTCTTTACCCTAAAAGATAAAGCACCTTGAGGTGACTGTTGTTGGGATTTGGTGCTATATAAATAAAACTGAATTGAATTGAATGTATATACTGTATTTAATTCATTTGCTGTGCTCCTATTTAAGCCTACTTCAGCAAAAAAAAAACAAAACAAAAAAAAAACAGGACAGTTTTAACACAATATTTAACATTACCACCAATGATATTTACATCCCAAAAAAGCATTTAAAATGGTCACATCCTTGCGTATCACCCTCTTTTGGTGTAGCAAAGGTTTATCCAGTAATCAGAAAATGTCAGAAAACAGAGAACAAACAAAATGAGTAAAAAGAAAAACAGATAATTAGACGTTTTGTTCATTGTCCCACTTTTAAAATTTTCTAACTGCCAACTTGGCATTCTTCAGTATCTTCTCTGTGTTTAGCATTCTGCCACCATGGCTCAATTCCTATGTCAAAATGCAAAGCTGTATGCACCCTGCTATTTTATTTCTGAACACTCTTTTTGTTTCCTTTTTTTGTTTTCAGATGGTACTTTTTAACATTATAACTGCAGAGAGGCAACATTGATTGGCAGGAATAGCATCAGTGAGTGCAAGCCAAAGAAAAGGCATCCACGCAAGAACACCCACAGAACTTTGCAAAATTTGTCAGCTTGCTTGTGGATATGGATGATAGAACTCATTTTGAAAACACTGCCTTTTGTGTAAAAAGAGTATCTAAAAGACATGAATGGCACAGTTGTATTTAATCCAATTTGACTTTTTATGTGTAGTGACTGGGCAAAGCCTTTCCCTCTGTGGGAGTTGTGTGCATCACATGTCAAAAGGGTTGTCAGTCAGTCTATCCTAGGTTTTTATATTTTTCTGTAACCTTTGTTTGTACTCAATTTTTTTCAGACCTTCAAGTGCTGCAAGACAACCCACAGATGGATGTTATGGTAGAAAGCAACAGAAATGTTTTAGATTGTGCCATATGATGAATAGTACTAAGAAAAAAAAAATCAGGCAGCCTGATACTTGAAAATGACTTGAAAATAGAGCAGAACTGATTAAAAGAATAGTTGATAACTCTGGATTAGATGCTTTTTTTTTCAGGTTTGAGTATAAAGTAACGGGAAAGATTAAAGTGACAGAGAGAGAGAGAGAGAGAGAGAGAGAGAGAGAGAGAGACATCACTCAAATGTCAGTCATGACACCAAAAGCAAACTCCCCTACTATGGGTTCTTCTGGCCATGTTTCTGCTTTACATATCAGGGCTGCAGATTTGTATGAAGCTATTTATTGATCAGTAAATCTGAAGCTCTGTAGATTTTGTTTATTATTAGTTCATGTTCAATTCTAAGTTGCCTCATTCACATGAATTGTTGCCTTCCCATATTGTATATTATAAAAAAATGAAACTGTGGAATAATGTTCTACATTTTCTTCTCTGATTAGTTACTATTGCAATTTTATTGTTAAATATTTTTCTTCTTCAAATCTGTGTCTTAAATTGACTAGAATCTGTCTATATTTAGAAGTTTTTGGTTTACTGATAAAGATTGATTAAAGGGCAACTTTATGTGCAATGAAACCTTTGCCCTTGGTTGTGAAGTATTGCTTATGTCTCGGGGTGTGAACCTAATCTACTGAGACTTTTCCAAGCAGACAACAGATCAATACAATTTGATTCAGTCCTGGCGTCTGGAGGATGATGTGGTGCAGTATGATACAGCTCTGTACAATATGATGTAATATTATTGTATTTGTAATAATGTGATTCTTTGCAAGAAGAAATTCTAAGTTTTCTATAGTATTTCATAATAAATTAAAATTAGTCCTCTTTCACTTTTTAACCTAGCAGTAAAATTTCTACGTGTTATCACATGTCTTTTGTTGCAGGCGCATCAATTGTAACATCACTATGTCAGTGTGTGGAGTGCATGTGGACAGCTCAAAAGAATGTGAACAAAGGAAACATTAAAAGTTACAGATATTTTCAAGAGCAACTTCATTAGTTAAAAGAAAAAAAAGATACTAGCAGGAGTTCCATGCATTTAATTTATTATTCTTACCATTAACACTTATTTACACCAGGAGAGTACTGCAGTCACTTATCTAAGGTCTACATAATCACTCAGAACTTCCAGAGCATATTGTTCATAAACAGAACTCCATTTCGAGAAAGAGACAAGAAAACACAGGGCAAGAGGCGGGGTACACCCTGGACAGGTCGCCAGTCCATCGCAGGGCTAACACAGAGAGACAGACAACCACTCACACTTACATTCACGTCTATGACCAATTTAAGATTGCCAGTTAACCTAACATGCATGTTTTGGGAAATGCCACATAACAGGTGGGATACGCTCCAGCCCCAAGTAAGTAGTTTCAAGCTTTCTTTGAACAAAGGCTTGTGCATGATGTGTTTTGTAACAAAAGGACTGATGTAGCTACAGATAAACTTTGGAAATCTGGGAGAAACAGTATGCAGCAAGTTGCTGCATTTTTAGTTAGATGCTTTTTGATTGCATAAATAATTTACCACAGCGACTGAATTTGATTATGAGCTTGGCTTTAAACAGCAAGTTGTTTGAACATCAAATCAGTTTTACCTAAGCATGAAGCATCTCATAGAATCTGTTCCAATATAGTCTAAGTAAAACTGATAAGTTAAACAAGGGATTTTTGCTGTGTATATTCTCAACCACATAATTTCTTGTGGTGATAACACCACCGTATGCATCAACAGTTTACTGCTGTGTTAAAGTGCCTTGAAGTTAAAACCGTTCTTGAGTCGTACCTGGCCTTAAGGACTGTGTGTGCTTGTATCTGCATGTGAACGAGTAGATAGATGTGCAAAATGTGCTCATAGCTAACTTGGTGTTAATTGTGAATTGGCCTGTTGGAAATTTTGTGCTCTATTTCTGTTGAGCTCAGGGGGGTTTAATTTCATGATGCATGATTTTAATGTGAATACAATGTACGCAGTCATGCATCCAACCACAGATACCTCTCATACACAGCCTCACACACACACACACACACACACACACGCACACATGTGCGTACAGACGCACACACACATACCTGGTGTGTTGATACTCAAACCATAATTGGATTCTTGACTGGACAAAATCACAGTACTTGTCCATATGAGTCACTGTTGAATTTTTGAATTTGGAAGATGATAATTTTGAGTTCCCCACAACAGTATTCTAGAAAACTGACACAGAAGACCTGCCAGCAGAGTCAGACTGTACTGAAACAAAAAAAACAAAACAAAACAAAACAAATCTTTTCTGTTTTGCAACTTCACATTGTTGCATTGGTGTCTGTCTGCTGAAAACTCCTGAGGAAACCTTGGAAAGTAGATTGCAGTCCAGCAATGTTCCTTTCTATATAATAAGCCAGATACATACTGAGGCTGGATGAAGTATGATGCTGAAGACCTGGCTCATGGAACTTCCTGATGCAAGACAGGTAGGAGCAAATGGAGGGTATCCAGATGAGTAACAGTTACAGAGGGGCTCTTAGTGACGACCGTGATTACATCATCTCACTGCACATTAAATATTTCACACATGGAGATACAGTATGAGCTACTTACCCAGATTAGACCTGAAGTAAGTATGAAGTCTCACATAATACTACATTTCTAAGTCCTCTCTTGTGTTAAACCGTCCATTCCTCATCAGTACAATGTATATTCATATACTGTAAGACACTAGAAATTCCATGACTGAGTTCATATTTTGTTTTTGTTATTTATTTATTTATGATAATTAATTAAAAGATACTGTGGATGTGGATTTGAGAACCAAAACACTCCTAACATCAAGTGTTAACCCTCTGTACCCCATAGAGGTCAGCAAGTATCTACCACTGTCTGTGTATGACAACACCTTTTTGCATGCTATATTTTTAATGTATGTACATAATATAAACAGTTAACAACAAACCTGGAGATGCGTCAGTCAAATATTTTGCCATATTTTATGATTTTCCCCCCAAGTCACCTCAAACTGGTTGGTGTTCCAGTTTAACTGGTGATCCTGTTAATTGGACTAACTATTCCACTCTGTGTTCCAGATGTTGTTGTCCTCAGATTTGTCATTTCCCACTAACAGCAGCATAGGCCTGCCAGAATATATGTAAAGTGTGACAAGATTAAAGACAGAAGGATGAGACAGCGGGAAGGTGATAACAACAACAAACACCAGAAAACAACCTATACATTTGATTTTTGTTTCAAAAATATGTATGGTATCTGCATGTGTGGATCGCCTGGTCATGAATGGAGGTGAATGTGTGATGGTTTAAGAAACGTTGCTGTCAACACTGTCAGAGATTTATACAGAATTCAAAGCAGCAATTAACCAGAATGGCTACCACACCCATTGCAGTAGCATACTATCCCATCTGGTTTGTGTTTAGCTGGATCATCATTTGTTTTTTGAACACAACAATAGCCCAAAACACACCTCCAAGTAATTTAAGGGCTATTTGACCAAGAAGCAGGTTCTGGAGTGCTGCATCACACAATCCGGTTTCCCTAATCACCTAACTGCAGAGTGATGGAAAAGCATAGAGTTAGTGGGAAGGAACATTTGAGACTCCTGGAAGTATTTCAGGTGCCAACCTCATGAAGCTGGCTGAGAAAATGCCAAGATTGTGCAAAGGCATTATAAAAGCAAAAAGAAGCAGAAAAAGAACACATTTTGCTTTATTTAAACTTTTTTGTTTACTACAATCTATTCCATATGTGCTATGTCATAGTCTTGATGTCCTCAGCATTGTTCTACAATGTAGAAAATAATGATATTGAGATTATGGCTCTGTGGATACCATCTGGATTATGTTTGGTGTATGCGATGCTGCAGAATGAATTTGGGACTGATTAGATGCCTTCTTGATGATACTGTGTGATAGATAATAATCTAAACATCTAAAGTGACATTATAAAAAAACTGGTGATCACATTCTGAAACTCATGACACCTAATTTTCTACAAAACCACGAAATTTTGAGTGATTGGAAACTGACATTAGTATGCTACTACAATGCCTCAGGGAGATCCAAATGAGTTTTGGTGCGCCACAGAAAAGCTCCTCATCAATCTTGGAATGGGAAAGATTCAGTTTTATGTAACATGTGGGGGCATTTTAATTCTGATGGAAAGAAGGGAATGATTGCCTCATATTAAACAATGCGGGTTTGTCACCACCTGACAAGCTTGGCCCTCTAAAGGGATGAGAATGCTGGCAAATCAGCTGATTATACAGAATCCGCCCTCTCAGCAGGAGCCGCTAATTCTGACGCCTGCGTGCACAAAATCATTAATCAATGAACGCTTCCAATTATGCAGGAGACAGCCCATTCATTCATACTGTGCTTTCAGTTTCTCACCCATTTCAACAGCAGAGATGAAGTATGAAAACGAAAGAGTGAGTGATGGGAGGGAGAAGAAGAAGCATGGAAAAGGAGCAAAAACAAAAATGTAACTTTGTGCACTGTGTTTTTTAGAACATAGATTTACAAGGCTAATAGTCATAATACTATGATGTAGTCTATGTCCATTTAAGTGCCAAAAAAATGGAAAACCCTAATAAAAAAGCAGCTGAATGAAAATCTGTAAATCCACAATAAAATTCAAGTTAGGCAAACATGTTTTAACCAAAGTGAAAATGTAGAATTTCTTAACTGCAGTGTTGTAATATAGAACACATGCGTGACTTTTCAGCGGATACTGCTACTCTCATCATGCCTGCAGTATATTCCAGATCATAGCTTAGATGTTGGGAGGCAGCAGTGGAGACAAAAACAGAGGAGCAGATGGTGGAGAATACTCCAGGTTTATTTCAGGAGGGTTCAGCCTTTACGGCTCATATACTGACTTAATTATGAGACAGAGGGGAGAATGAACCCCTGGAAGGAGGATTTAAAGAGGCAGGGAAATCTTCATTAAGACCAGGAGAATCCAAGATCTCTGATAAAAATGACTGTGCAACTGAAAATCTGCTTAAATTCTGATAATGCATAACAGGGATTTGGAAGTGATAAAGCACCTAGAAACATAATCCTACGTCTCATTTTATGAATTCATTTTATACAGATTTATAGAAAAAAAATGGGATGTCTTGGAAACACACTTTAATCAGTCATGTAAACCTCATTCACATTCTTTTTCAAATGCGTGTGGCATACAGTATTAATTTTCTATCTGAGGCAAGCAGCACTGCTTAGGTGTACAGCAAGTTAATGTGGTATTGTCATCATTCCCCACAGGCAGGGATTGCTGTGGGATATGATCTCTTTATGACTTTCTCCCCTATGCTCTTCTCAAATATCTCATAATTTCTCAGTTCTTATAGCAAACAGAAAAATACCCCCTCTGTTTATGTCATCCTATGCCACAAATTCTGTTTGTTTTTGCTGCCAGGCAGGCCCCTTCTTGCAAATTGAATGTATTGCTTCTTGCTGCACTTGCCATTTTCTTTGGAGTAAACATATCCTATTTGTTCTAGATAAATATTAACTGACACCAGTAATAATTGTGATCATAGTTTGTAATTGTGCACATAAACCCAGATTCTTGCTAGGCTTTCTTTGATTTCATGCAGTTAACATTTCTGCATTTTTATCATGTATAGAAAATATATTGCAGCTGACAGTGATTAGACAGAGTAGGGTGATTCTGAAGGGTAATCATTTTATTATATGTCGATTAAGTGGTAATTTTGTACCGTTATGTTATACTGTACACATCAATCAAATTATCTTTGGATCTTCCAGTAACACATACCATGAGGAAAAAGCTCACTGATGGCAAATATGGAACTGATTTAACTATTAGCCACCCCACAAAGAGAAGTACAAAACAATGCATTGTGCTTTATTGTAAAACAATGCCTTGTCTGTAGAGGCTCAATTCTTTCCAAGCAAAATAGTGAGATGACACTTAGAACAGTGAAAATGAGCTCTTCGTCACTTTGAGTATTGAAATAGGTGCTCCAATTTGCACACTTTAAATAGTGTAAAATACTGTAAACATCAATTTCACAAATAAGTCTCTAAAAGCTTTAACATGGGGGATTAGGATGGAATAATATCTAGATGCTATTTACATTTTTGCTTTAAATCTCTGTGTTAGCCCTGCGACACACTGGCAACATGTCCAGGGTGTACCCCACCCCCCGCAACCCTGAATAGGATAAGGGGAAGGAAATGGATGGATGGATGGATGGCTTTAAATAAAAGGGATGTGTTTGAAATGCTCAGGATTCAGTGGGTCTTGGTGGTGTGATAAAATCTTATATTCAGTGTGTAGCCTTCTAAAAAGCTCCTGAAAGAACCTCTGAGCCTTTATTGTGCTTTATCAAAGATTCTGAAGTCATCAAAGAAACTTCTGAATACTGGCTCATTAAAGTAGTTTTCATTTAAAAAAGAGGGCTGTGCCTCTGGTCTGCACTGCTTGTATCAACTCAGGAGCAAAAAAAGACACAGGTTTTCACAAGGCTTCAGCAACTCAGACACACAGGACACAGCCCACAAAAGTTCAAAACCAGAGAAGGCATGTCATGAGCTCATGAGTGAGTTGGCCCTTAGAAGCACATGTTAAGTACTCTAGACATATTTAGTGTGTATATTTCATCCTGTTGTGACACTCTTGCTACACAAGGGGTGGCACAGAAAGTTCAAGGCCAAAGATCAGCTGGTTGGTTGTTTCCTTAGTCCAATGACAACATTTAGACTTGATGGCTGCGCTCTTTGACCAATCACATGCATGAACTGAGCTAGCAATCACTTCAGCCTTTAGGGAACCCACCTCTGTCTTATTAACACAGGCTAGCTTATCCTGCCTTGCGCACAGAAACAGAGAGGAATGAGAGAGCCATTGAACTGTTCAGCTGAATCAACACACAGAACCACAAAAGAACGACTGTCTAATATAGAAGTGTTCACTTGAATTTTACCTGCATGACATAACTGCACACACAAAAGTAGAGGAATGACAAGCAGCAGCATTTGCTGTATGTGGCATAAATAGACCAGAGTGGAAACACACTCAAACACCCTTGCCTTCAGTCAGTACCCAAGCACAGCCTTTGGCTCACAGCAAACTCCTCCTCCTCCACACACAAAACCACTCCCAAATCAGTGCCAGTCAAAGTGAAGTTTAGTTTGAAGATGATACACCTCTACCATGTTACACTGTTATATTATGTGTTTTCAGTAATTTAACCGAATCATTTTTAATTCACTTGGTTAACTTTCTTTCTTTCACATAGTCTAAATCAATGAAATTGAACTCTAACCCTTGCAATGAACATGAATGAACATGAATGGTCATCATAGAATCAACCCAGATCATGTTCACTGGACCCATCTTGCATCTGTTGTTTATACAATATTGTGTATGTATTTGATTCAAGCCACTTAGCATGCTTATCATGTGGTGCATTTAATCAGTGCTTAATTAAGGTACCAGCAATCTTTTCTTTCTTTAAAAAAAAAAGAAAAGTATCTCATTAACCCCCAACATAACCCACAATCACATATTTCTTGCTTTTAGAGCAAGAGTAGATGTAATGTTCAAGAGCTATTAATTTCTGTTATTTTTCAATACATTCTTCAGTAAAACTTTAAAACCCTTCCACCACACCTTATGCCCTCAACCAAGTCATTGTTGGTTCTGGCTTGGTTACGTGATTGACAAGACAAGAAACTAAAATGCTGAAACACTGACACAGTTCAATGGCGTGACTCCAGCATGGATTTTTTTTTCTTTTCTTTTTTAGTTTTTTGGCTGTCATGCAGGAAGAATGTGAATTGTTGAAAAACATAAAAGGAACTATGTAGTCAGTTGGCAGGTTGCCTGGCAAGCTGAATATTGATCAATAAAAATAGAGGAAAAGGTAACATTTACAAGTACAAAAAGTAATATCAGTAATGTCATGCTGTGAGGATTCTGAAATTCTTGTTTTGTGTCAGTTCATGATCAAGTCTTCCTGCAAGTCAACAACACAAAAAAGTGTGTGGAATTTGAGTAGGTGTCATATTTATTTTTCTAAAAAGATGAAACCTGTTCAGTTATGGATTAAAGACAGATAAGTTAGGCACCCTAATGCTCGGACACCCTAATGTGTAAAAACTTTCAGCTAATGGGAAAAGATGGTGGCGCCAACAATAGTTTTCCTCCAATGATGATATTTGCCCTTGACCTACATTTAGCGAAGATTACAGATGTTGCCATAATCACTGCAATTATTTTCAATTTGCCATCATCCCCTCTCTCCTTGGTGAATTAAAAGGGAGTCAAGAACAAGACTGCAGAGATTGTCCCCATGAATTTTAAGTGTCATTCCTGGTATTTAGATTAGATGAGCAGCAGGTCACCTTTTGCAGTGCTCAGACTTTCTAAAGTCTTTAGCTCATCTGCTGGGAAACTATCATCAGCCTCTGTGGAATATGTATGATTAGTTATGCAATGTCAATTACATCAGTCATCAGTTATGCCACAGTGAACATTAGATCTGCTATGACTGATGGTGGGGGCATTCTTCGTGACCTTCCATTGGTGAAATCTCTTTATTTCTTTGGTTTTTGGGCCAGAGAGCAGCCCAAGGTTGCTGGAGGTTTCTGTGTCAGGGAGGCACAGTGTCAGGTCCTCTCTGAGCTCCAGGGATAGAAACCGAAGTGGACAGCCGCCGATGACTGAATGCCCCAGCACAGAGGAAATAGCTAAGAGACAAACACATAGCTGTCTGCTGACATTAGCATGACTGACAGTCTCACCACCTTTAGAGTTGCATGGACATGCATCTCCAGTCGCCATGTCAGAGAAGAAATGATACTTAACTATAGGTAGGTGATACTGACACACAGGGCAACCATGAGGATGGTGATGTGTCTGAAGCTGAAGAGGGCAAACAAATGATAATAGACTTAATATGGTATAATGACAAGCAAGCCTATAGAAACAGCACTGGGCTGTGCAGCAGTTTTGGTGTTGTAGCCACAATTACTCTTTCTTTCTTTCTAACAAACAAACTTATTAAGGCACCAAAAAAGATTTTACTTTGCACCAATGATGTGTGCACATTTTCAGGGTTTCAAGGATTCTCATGCTTAAGTGCGTAGATTCAACCCCATTGCTTTTATGAGTGGTTTCACTTTGGGAAGACCCAGACAAATGACTTGGTGACTGGGGTGTTAGGTGGTTGACATATTTTGTCATTTAATTTAGAGAACTTCTTTTATCCACTTCTGATGGTTTTGTTTTTCTCGTCATGGTTCATGTCCGTGTATTTTATTTTCTTATAGTTTAAGGTAAAAAGGTTATTTGGTCCTAAATGTGATGTATTGCTGCACTGCTGTAGTTAGCCACTGGGACAAACTGGCACTATGTCACACTGTGTTAACATCTAATAATACCTCCCTGGCACACCAAGAAGATAGTTGGCCTTCAGGTGCCAGGTAAGGTATCTGTCGTTGACCATTGCAATGACCCTTGTCAGGGACATTTTAGCCAAAATGTCCATTTGACCCACTGACAGTTGGTGCCAACAGAGCTCACTTACTTCCAGTTCAGTCAAAACAAAAACAAACTTTTTTATTTTTTACATTTTATCCAACTAGTGCATTTTGAACCTATGTTTTGAATGTGTGAATTTTCAAGAAAACAAACAAACAAGCTCCACAGTGAGAACCTTTTGGTTTGCAATCTAAGTACACTGCTTGCTCTCATTTACAGGACATCCAGGCAGTTTTGTTACAGACAGTGGCGACCTTTAACTCACAGCAGCCAATATTGCTGTGGCCAGTGCGTAAGACATGCCAATGTAAACCATGTGCGTATACCTGTGGCACCAGCAGCATCTGACAGAATGGCATTATTTGACCGCCTGGGATGAGAACGTGTGATGACATTGTTGATTCGGTTTTAGTGTAAATCGTTGGCATGCTTGTTTTTTGGGTTTTTTTTTTTCATCTCACCAAAGCAAACTTAAGAGTACATTTTACTACCAACTTATTTAATTTTTTTTGCAGCACATACTGTATACACAGAGCATATTTGCATGTTGTCAGCCACTTGTTTTGGTCTATGCAGTGTGCTGTGGTGGAGAATTTGACATAAATGAAACCATGTGAAGCAACACATCAGTCCTTTAAAATTGCTTTGGTTTGTCAGGCCCCATACCCAAGAAAATATCTAGTTCTAAGAGAGAGGAAGAGAGCCTTTTCTCCTGAGTAAGTCGTCATTTTAAGTGACTACTTTTTCTTCCTCCCAGAAACTTCAGCTGAGGTTTGCTTTGCTTGCATCATCCATCCAGGCTGTGTAAATACACGGGTATATTGATTGAAAACAGTCAGAGTGAGGACTCATCCCCTGATCTTTCTGCCGCTCTCCTATGCAGTATTTCCCCCACCACAGTCAGGTCATTAATCTTCCCGTTATTGGAGAAATGCACTGACATCTCTCCATAAAATGGCACTTAATTTATGCATTATTTATGCCTCATTTATGTGCTCAGGTCCTCCAACTATTTATCAAACATTCCCTCTTATGTCAAAACATGGAAATTGAGTGCCGTTACTCATGATACTCGCAGCAAACACATCAGTGGACACGAAGTCAGTGGGGAGCTCTGCTCACTGTCACAAGAAAGTCTCATCCAGGCGACTGTGTGGCAGCAGGAGATGCTTTTTAGCTAACTGGTATCCACAAGAGGAACATTGCAACATATGATGCAATGCACTTCAACATAGATGACTACAAAAGACACCGTTTCTCCACTGTGAAGTTATTATCCTCTGTTTTAGATTCAAGCATGTTTTTTTGTTCTTTTTTCTATGTTTTAGAAGCTGTTTTTGTCTGAGTAATGAATAATTCTTACAGTACAAACATTTCAACTACATAAATGATCCATAGATGAAGAGACCCTGATGGTGACTGTGCGCAGCAGTGCAGTTGTACGTGATAAGCCAGAAGGCAATGTTGCTCCATCCTTACCCTCCCACCTCTGCTATCTTCCCAGAATCACCCTTAGAGCAAGGTGTGTCACACTTCACAGAGCACCCAGATGCTTTCACCTGCACTGCCACTGCAGCTACGCATCACTAGCTAGCAGCTCCATAGGAACTGAACCCTCTGGATAACCTCTGCAACCTCAGCTGTCGCTTCCTCACTGCATGTCAATCCAAGTTCAAATCCAACTGAAAGCATTTTTTTTCTTCATAATGCTTTACTGCTTAGAACTGGGAAATGAAAGTTAAATAAAGATTAAACATTTTTTAAGATCAGAGTGTCAGAGTAATAAATACATTTCCTCAATGCTATGTCATGGTCTTGAACAGGAGGAGAAGAGCAGTGTATATGCCTTTTATTTCCACTATTGTTTTGAGCTTACATGCTGAACACCAGCTCAGGGTATCGAGCCTTCTTGGGGTCCTTGGGTTGCTTGCTGGAAGGCACCCTGTCCTGGGGCTCAATTTTTCTGCTTGGGCACTTCAACTCTCATGTGGGCAATGGCAGTGAAACCTGGAGGGATGTGATTAGGAGCTTGCCAGATCTGAATTAGTTAGTAGCTGTGGAGCAAGTGTGTACTGTTATTCTGTGCTAATAACTTTTCTATAATGTACGCCATGTTCAAGCATGATGGTTTCCATGAGTGCACTTGGCACCATGACACTCTATGCCATAGGTCATTGATCATTTTTTTTTTTATTGTGTCATCTGATCTGACCTTTTAACCAAAAGAGGAGCTGAGCTGTCAACTGATCACCACTTGGTGGTGAGTTGGATCAGATGGCAGGGAAGAATGACAGGCCCAGAGCACTCAAACATATAGTTATGGCACGGAAATATAGTGAGGGTGCGAACTTTGACAGCAATCCTTGAAAAGCTGGGGACATTGAGTTTGAATGGGCCATCTTCTGCACCTTTTTTACAATGATAGAAAAATTAATCCATGATTAACTCATCTCAACTTTAAAATCATAGCAAACCTGGTGTCCTTATGGGGACCAGGAACAATGGAAGAAAATCAGAAGCCATTATAATGGTAACATATTATTTTATCTTTTCATTAATTTCCTTTATCATTCTGCTTAATGATGTTGCATTCCTGAAGTATTCTGACTTTCATTTGTTTTTTAATGCCTTTCTTTCAGCTTTGTTAGTTTAGAAATATATCTCATTTTTGTAGACTATGTGTGTTTGTGAGCGTGTGTGCTTATATTTGTTTATATGTTCATGCTGTTGGTGTATCTGCTTTGTTGTTCTGGTGGTTTGGAGACAAAGAAAAAAAAAAAACACCAAGCAAATCCCTTGAGGAAAAATCCACCAAACTGGAGGCATTAACACATGCACATGTTCATCTTTCTTTACTCAAACACAGTGACTTTGCACTACTGAGAGCCACCCCTCCTCGAACACACATAATCTTCCACCGACTTGACTTTGATGTCAGGCTTTGACCCGACACTCCTCACCACACGGACAGATCCATAAGGTCCTTTTTACAGAAGCAAGGGGTCCAATTTGTCTGTTTTCCCCAAGAGCATGAATCAATGATGAGAAGACTTAACTCAAGCATGGAGGGGGGAGTTCTCTCTCAGCAGATGATGCAGCTGCATCTTATATAAACTGCAGCAGATGTGGGAGCACTTACAGCTTTTGCCCCGCATAAAAATGACATAAAGCAGAGGGTAACAAGGACACAGATGTTTCCTTTTGGAAGAAAAAAAACAAAACATCTGCTTATCAGTTTGCTTCACTTATTTCACTATCTATACAGCTTTAATGATGGATGTTCGTCATCAGATTGCACATAGGTATGAACAGTCCATAAAAGGTAATAGCTTAATTTTCATCATTTCTTTCATTATAGTGCTGTTCCAGACTAGCCACTGTAAATAGTAAATGATCCAAACTGTATTTTTCTTCCTAATTCACATTACCCTGTACATTCAAAAACAACTTATATCCAGTAATATTTGAATGTGCTGAAAAGCGTAGTGAACCACACTGATGCCTGATGTGGTCTATTTCATTATTTTTATATCGATCCAGGAAGCACAAGGGATTTTGAGCTGGTGGACTTGCCTGAAGCAAGTGATTTAGAGGATTGAGAGTCCAGATTGATCCTAGCTAGATAAGTAATTACCATTTAAAACTTTTCATCCCCCCACCCCACTCCATATTTGTTTAAAAATAACATACAGTAATAGTATAGTGTAGTGTTACATATTTAATCTATAACGGCACATACTGGCTCAGTGATATGACATTATGCCTATAAGACTCCAAAGGGCTGCAGTGTCACAACAAACTGAAACATAGTTTTCTTCTCAATATTCATCCTGTCTTGCTTTGTATGCTTGTTGCTTTTGCAGGGTGTACATTTTAATATTCTAACCATGTAACGTATGCAATGAAGACTAAGTTTAAGTGTTACTAAAATTTCAATTTCTGTAACATAATTGAATGCCAGTAAGCTAATGTCAGAAGTAGCCTGTGGACATACACATCTGTGATCCCGAGAACTGAATTATCAGAGCTATGAGTATTTATTGCAGTCTTGTTCTTCTTGTAATGTGCTGGAAAGGATTTGCTCTGCTATATGATAGATTTTTTTAGTACCTCGGGGCTTTTTGTGATCCAATATGAAGAGACAAGTTTACATGCATACATTTGGATTCTTGGATTCTTTGATTTTACCTAATCACTCGCCTAAGATTGATTAGATAAAACTGCACTTTTAAAGAGAAAGATGAGGTTGATGGGTTCTGAAAAATAATAAAGACAGTGGCATTAGTCCAGAGATTGGACTGTCAGCTATCTTAACACAGTGGTAGGATGCTAGAGATGTTTAAGATAAAACTTAACAGGGATAGAAACTCATGATGACATAATTAAAGACAACACAGAATGAACAAAATTAATAATGAAATAATTTCTCACTAAATATGTATGCAGTGGTGCCCATAATGAATCACCGAAGGAGCATTGGCAACGGAAAAGGCCCTTGAGTGTTGGTTTAGCCATACATTTATTATAAAGTGTCTCCTTGATGAAAGCAAGGAGAAATACGACTGGATTGAATGTGGTTGTACCCTCTGGCCTTGGGCCTGTTTATTAATACACATTACTTTTTAATGTCTTATAGTAAATAATGTATTGGAATTGTGACAATAGGCAACTTGGCCATTACCTGCAGGCTATCAGATTGATGGCAGAGGCCAGTGCAGGCCTTGGCCCCTTAATGACAACATTAAGCTATAAATCGAAGCTTAGATGTTAACCATGACAATTTATAATGCAGGCAACACAAGGGGGATGATAAGAGCATTGTGCACAGCATATGGTGCTGAAATAGTGACTTAGTTTACTCTGCTATTACACAGCATTGGCAATGTGGGATGTCCCAAATCTTCGTTTATTCTTTACAGTACAAAATGCAAACATATTTTTCCTGAAAAAACAAAAAAACAAAAAATAAAAACAAAACTATACCTGACTGATTTTACTTTTAAGGTCCTGTCTTTGTCCACCTCTGTACTGCTTCCAGTAGTACTGTTCTTTTTAGATGACTCCCTGACCAAGTGCAAGTGCTCGTATGGAGTTTCACCATGGACCTCAAACCTGAACAGAAAGCAAGAAATCAACTTCTACCTCAAACTGAAGCAGTTATCAACTTGCGACATAAGTGCCCAGGCCGGAAGTTCAACCAGGAGCATGCTTCTCATTTTTCAATATTCAAGGGGTTTTGCACCATAAATTCATCCATAATTAAGACTGTCAATGCAGAGTTATAATGTAATGTTCTGAGGTGTCTGAGGGAGGGCATTATCCACAAACCACCTGGATTATGTGTGCTACTGTGCACCATCACATGTTTAAAGTGTGGTTTCCGTGGCCAAATGAAAAAATTTTTCAGTAAAATTCACAAATTACTATTTATTTATTCATTTTAGTTTATAGTGTGAAAGCACACCCTACATTAACAGCACACTCAAAAACAAAAACAAAGGAAAACAAAAAATTCAGTCAGTACAGTATGTTTTTTTGTCTGGCTTAGGTATATTTGTGTTTTTCACTTTTTCACTTTTTCAGTCTGAGGTCTTTTATGAAGACCTTAGACTGCATATATACGATAGCCGTAACCATCATGACATCCCTCACTGGTTTTGGATTTCTCATTTTGAAGCCTCAGTGCTAACATTTTGGTTGTCACCATGTTGGTTTTTGGAATTTGTGAAGTTACCATATTGAAACAAGATGGTGGGGTGCTAAGCTGTCAGCTAAAGCTCAGCTAAAGCTAGCAAGCTTTGCTAACAAGCTCCATTCATAAACTGCACAGGTGCAACACATAGACACACATATCTTCTAATTAATGCTAAGTAAAAGACTAATAAAGCGTATGAATTTTAGAAGCAAAAACCTATGTGCCCCAGAGCAGACAATATTTGTCTGATAATTCTAATAAAAATGCTCCAAAAAAGCACCAACACCAGGTCCAGTTTCGTCAGCACACCTGTCAGTTTAAGCAGGAACACCCCAAATAAACACTGGCTTCATTTCTCAGCCATGGAAGTTGATATAGGTATGTTCAACACAACAATAGCAAATGTGATTATTTATTGTACCTATATTGTGCTGCATGCACTGCTTGCTTTTAATTAGCAATGATTAGCAATGTTAGCAATGTTTAGCTTAGTGAGCTAAAATATAACTTTAGCTGTAGTAGATTGTGCCATTTATTCAACAAATATGATGTGAACTAAAGCTAGAGCATTTTTTTTTTTTGTCTGAAGAATGCCGTGTGAGTTTATAATATAAGTTCATGTGGAAACTCATGTTTGAATGCATGAGTGGAATACAATGTGGGCGTGACTGTAAAAAAAACAATAAAACAAAAAAAATAAAGGGTGCCAAGTGTGGGCTGGTATCAGCTATGATGTGGAATAATAATGTGTGAGAGACAGTGAGAGAGAAAAGACAGATTTGTGATAGTTTTTGATACAAAACCTTGAAAATGCTTCAATAACAGAGTGAGAGGAAAAGCTGACATACACCAGCCAAGCGTGGGCTGCCTTGGCATTGAGCACTATAAGCCCAAAAGCAGGCGAGAGACAGAGCAATCTATATGTATGTATTCATACTGTGGGCATCAAGGCAGTCTGGCAGGGGTTGCTGAGAGCATCTGTTCTCAGTGTAATGAGTGTGCCCCCCTCTCCTCTTACACACTCTTATCATTACCAGTTTTTAATTAGAGACATCCCACCCTGGTTGCTGCTAGGCTGCTGACAGTTAGGTGGGGGAGGGTAGGGGTCGGATGGCACAAACAGGCAGGCTAAACATCACAGATAAACAATGTGGGGCAGGGCCAAGCAGAAAGGGGTTGACCATGAACTCTGTGAGCCACATGGTGGCAGTGGACCAGTTCTAGAAAAAAGTTGGGCAAAAACACACACCTGAGAGGGGACGTGGTTAGTTTAGAACAAAAAAGGAGGTAAAGCTGCAAACTCTTTTTCTTAAATGCATTATTTTTTGTAATAAAACCAACAGTTTTACAAGACTGTTTAGTCTAAGTCAAATGGATGCTAGGCTTCACTTATGTAACATGTTCTATTTTTACGTCTGCCATTAATTGTTACTATTTACATAGTCCATTTCTATATATCTGTCTGGTTTCTGCTGCTCTCAAAATGAATAAATATTATAATAACGTGATGGATTAAGGTCTATCTAATGATTTTTTTCTATGCAATCATTTAGTTACATTTTTACACACAGCTTTTACATTTGTTGCTTTTAAAAGTACTCTGACTAGAATTAAAGTGACTTTGAGTCATCATTCAGTAATTCTTTTTCGACTGACATTCAATTTCTTTCATTCTTTAATATGTTCAACTTCATTCCTTTGAGTTGCAGAGAGACATTTTTTCTAGTTCAAAATGTTATGACATTAAAACAGTTTTAAACTGCAAGTGAAAGCAAATTCACTTCAATTGAAGATATAGCTTTTTCTTCGTATGAATGTCAGGTTTGGTTTTTTTTTTTTTTAGTTCTAATTTGCAAATTAGAACTAGATCAATACATTTTCAAAGCTACTTTTCACAGAGAATCAGTGTATGATTAATGTATGATAATGGCATGCGTCAGTTATTACTATTTTAAATTTTTAATCATGCTTCATTATTCAGCCTGTTATTTACACAAGATAACCTTCTACTTATTTCAATTACAAGCACAGAAGCAGAATCCCAGCCAGCTGTCACCTTTACAGGGTTTAATGGTGGGCCTCGTGGGATTTGAGACCCATGTGCTTAATCTGGACAGTTTACCTAAGATTCATGGGGGTTAAACATTATGATCACTCCAGGCAAACAACTATGGGAAAGAGAAAGGCATGAATTCTGTGCGTGAGAACTTAGAAGGTTCACCAATCTTGGTTACAAATGAACAAAACCTTGTGGTTCTTTTTATTTAGATCAATTAGGTGATGGCTAAGAAATATACAGTATGTCTACCCCTCCATCTTGGTCACCACATTATATGAAACAATACTAACACTATACTAATAACTTTCACAGGCTCCAAATTTGCAAGGTGAGCAGTGCCATCTAGAAGGAAATACTATATACCTTGTAAATGAGTGAATATTTGAATATTCAACCTGTTTAAAATCAACCGCCTGACCTCTTCAGTACCCCTTCCCACATGCCTCAATGTGCCTTGAGCACAGTTAAAGAGATGCTGAGTCAGGCCAGCGTTGGAGGTGACGAATGTTTCTCCATTGATATTGACGTTGTGCAAATGATTTACAAGCTCAGTTAACCGGGGAGGTCTGCCATGCAGGGACTCAATGTGAGTAAGTGAGTATGTGTGTGTGTGTGTGTGAAAGCAAACTTAGTTAAGATGCAATGGAGAGTGAACACATATAAAGCTTTTTTTATTTTTATTTATTTTATTTTTTTTTAATTGAGCTTATCAAATCCTTTTGAAGGCACTCTAAGATTATAATAAAATAGCACATGCTGTTTGCTGGTCAGTGAATAATAGCTGCACCGTAGGAATATTTACAAACTGAAGATCTGTCAGCAGATGCTGATCTGACTGGCTTTGTGGAGTAATACAATGGCTCAAAAATACTTACCCTAGCCAGAACCATAGCACCCTGGATAACACCTACTATATATTCCAAAACAAAAAATAAAGACATCTTATACAGCTGGGCAAATCCGCTATAAAAACCAAATTTAGCATTTTATATCATCCAGGCTGGATTAAAGATGCCCACATTATGCCCACTCAGAAAATTTCATGACTCATACTCATCTTACCACATAGCACAACACCCACTTGTTTCACTGTTTTGGCCTCAGTAGTAATATGACAAAATATTTAGACAACAAACAGAAACAGCATCTGAATTCCTATGTTTTTGTGTAGCCCTTTATAGACATGCAGATTTGCTGCAGATATAATTAAATGTCCTTGAAGCTGTTCAGCCCACTAACTCTCACCTGTGTCTTTACTATCAACAATAATTCAAAAAAATCTACTCACATAGATTGATCGATAGAAGGTGACTCAGTCAAGACCTCACAAAGCAGGTCCCACAGTGGGATATCATGGATCAGTATGGCTCTAACAGAAATCATATATTTTTTCATTACGTTTAGAGAGGACTTACTGGCATGGATTTATGCTGGAAGAGTGACTGAGTTCTGAGTGGTAGATGGAGGGACAAATAGGAGCCATACAAGCATAACATTTCCAATGACAGAAGCAAAATACAACAATTTTTCACTCGAAAGTGGCAAACAGGCTTTATGTAAAATGTTGCTTTTCAGTGAAGTGGTATTAAAATTAAGCACTTGCCACAATATGAATCCAAAGGAAATCATCACCCAAGGGTAGTTTAGGCATACCCTTGCAAATTATTTTAATGTTACAAAATGATTTCCTCCCACTATTTTAGGACAACCTTTTGATTGCACTCTCTTCTTTTAGTAGCAAAAGGAGTAGGTCTTTATCTACAAAGTCTAGCTCAATGGGTGCAACTGTTCAAAAGGTTTTCTTTTATTCCAAAAGAATACATTTCTTAGGAAATAAACGTGATAGCTGTCATAGGCCAAGAAGGCCTCTTTTGATACCAGGACTCACACACGACTCAGGAAACAGTACTGACCGAGTTTACAGTTTATTGGGAATGGGATAATAAACAGTTCACAGCTCGGAAGCCGGCGAGTCAGGTCACAGGTGTGTACTGGAAGAAGAGAAAGATGATTAATCAGAGAATCCACTGAGATCCACTTACTGGGTGAGGGCAGGACGAGCAATCTTACTTGGGGGAATCCGGTGATGCATTGGAGCCAGGGGTTCACTTTCTGGAGGAGACGTTGGAGGGAGGACAGGCAGGTGAATGGTTTTAAGAGTGAATCCAGTAGGTCCAGAGACGGGGAGCAAATGACAGGTGAGATTATCCTTGAATGGATACGGGGAACTGAAACGAGAAACAGGGCAGCCACAGGTGAGTAACAAGATTTCTAACTTTTTGGTATATCTAAAGGTAGCCTGATTACCGCACGGATGAGCAGACAATCTGGCGAAGGTGGAGTGCTTGAACTGGTCCTTAAGAGCAGGCAGGTAATGAGGGATGCGGTGCAGGTGCTCTGTAGAGGAGTGGCGTCCAGGCTCCACCCGGAGAGGTGGAGTAATATCAGGCCTTGGAAACTCCAGAAAGCAAACCCAACTGGGCT
>VUQI01028501.1:0-10056 GCA_015106735.1 Paratilapia polleni | reverse complement strand
CTTTGCAGCTATAACATTTTCAACTCTTCTGGGAAGGCTTTCCACAAGGTTTAGGAGTGTGTTTATGGGAAATTTTGATCATTTTTCCAGAAGCATATTTGTGAGGTCAGACACTGATGTTGGACGAGAAGGCCTGGCTCGCAGTCTCCGCTCTAATTCATCCCAAAGGTGTTCTGTCTGGTTGAGGTGAGGACTCTGTGCAGGCCAGTCAAGTTCTTCCACACCAAACTCGCTCATCCATGTCTTTATGGACCTTGCTTTGTGCAGTCATGTTGGAACAGGAAGGGGCCATCTCCAAACTGTTCCCACAAAGTTGGGAGCATGAAATTGTCCAAAATGTCTTGGTATGCTGAAGCATTAAGAGTTCCTTTCACTGGAACTAAGGGGCCGAGCCCAACTCCTGAACAACAACCCCACACCATAATCCCCCCTCCACCAAACTTTACACTTGGCACAATGCAGCCAGACAAGTACCGTTCTCCTAGCAATGTGTGGAATAAATTAGAATGTAAAGAGGTTAAACTGACTCTTCTTGAAAAAAACAGTCTAAGAGGTGTGACCAAAAAGTTAATAGACAGCATCTTTTTTTAAAGCAAAAACATATATGATTTAAACTTGCCCTTCTAAGTAGTCACTTTGTGCACATTCAACATTCCCTGTAAGTCCTGTTCTGTAAGTGTGTAAAGCACAGTCTGCAAATCCTGACGCATTAACCTAGATTTCATTTTTGGGAATGAGGATAACATTGCAGAGAGTTAAACCTGGTGAATAGGGCATATGGGGAGCGATGCTTGTGTCGCCAAAAAAACTTGTGCATTGTTATGATGGATGGATGTTATGATGGATCACCTGACTGCTGGTGTGTCACAGGTGAGGTTGTTGCAACAAATGTTTTCCCTCAGAGGCCTCGAGATGTTACAGACCAATTCAGCATTGACAGTCTGACCCTGGAGGAGGGATTCATGGTGCACAATGCTGAAGAAAATTCATCTTCTGGCTTGGGTACAGTGAACTCTTCCCCTACAAAGACTGCTTCCTGGTCTGTGGGTCACAGCCGTACATCCAGGTCTGCTGACGCAGATCTTCATAGACAGCAGTGAGGTGCTGCTTCTATTTGCAAGTGGTCAAAAAAGCATGTGTAGCACAGGATGTTGATCCTGACACAGGACAGTAACTGTTTTCACCTGCTGTATGACTGAGCCTCACTACATTTGTGCTCATCTGAACTTTTTGATTGACTTTTTGATTGGATTTCCATCTTATTTTATATGTGACATTTTTCCACAAAACTATTTCTATAGTGATGTAAGTTGAAAATCCATCATGTTTAACCACATATTTATTAAACTTTATTTTATAAAGAATTAATATATGATGTTCTGTCCCAGACTTCAAAAGCTATACATTCCAAATCTTTAGCACTTCTTTTAAAAGTAAGAAATCTCATTAAGTATCAGTCGGATAAATCAAAGTTATATTAGTAGTTAAACAATAATGTTGGGTCCTTACTTTTTCAGTAAAAGAGGAGAATCAGGCCTTGATGTTAATGTAAATGTCAAAACTGTTTAAAAAAATGCTGAGCTCAATTATTTAGAGCTACATTATGCCAGCAACTTACAGTCAATTCTCACATTTTACCTGCAAAACTCACACTTTATTGTTTTTGCTGGTTTTTCACAGCTGTGAAACGGAAATCTCACAGATTGTTATGCCATGAAATTAAGTACAAAGTGTGTGCTCTAATCATGGTTTGGTGGTGAAATGCTGATGCACTTCCTGGCTGTGGTCGCTGCTCCCGTTGCCAGCGCTGTCAGCACAGGTGGCGATCACACAGGCCAGCCGCAGAGGAAGCAGCAGTGAAGTGATTATGGTTCAGCAGCAGAGTGGATGAACAGGCCTCAGCTGAGAGCTGCACATCGGTTCAGTGCCGCTTCGGCCTTCAGTGCTTCAGCTGATGTGACATTAATGTGCTGACTGTCAGTCTCTTAAATTACATTACAGGTAGGTGGACAGGTCTGATTTGTCTTGAGTACTTTATAATATGGTTTAAAGAAACACAGTCACCGCTTTTATCTTGCAGTCAAAGTCTCTCACTTGCTCCTCTTAAGTGCTCGCAGTGATTTTCCTGTCATAAAACTTACATCAGGAACTTAGTTTGTAGAATCTGACAGCGGAAGGAGCTGTGAAACCTGCACATTTTTACTGTAACTACATCCTTTTAAAGGATTGTTTTTTTTCCTGAAGCAACCTAAGTCTTGGTTTGGTTTTTTGGGGGATTTGGGGAATACGATAAGTAAGATAAGATGTAAGATAACATACTGTATGTCCTTTTTTATTATTTAAGAAATTCCTGTGTTACAGCAGCCCAAAACAGTAAACACAACCAATAACAAAAAAGTAGAATAGCCCAATAAAATAGAATATGCCAAAACTAAAGAGCTCAGGTAAAAACTAATTGAATAAAACAAGCTTAAGTAGAAAAAATAAAGGTGTTCAACAAGTAAAAATCGAAAAAAAGGATAGGTATGTTGTGTTGTCAGGAGTTATTGCGTAAGGTATGACAGATTTCCTGCGTCTGTTCTTGTGGCAGCGGAGCTGAATCAATATGGCTGCAGTGTTACTCACAGAGGAAAGAGTCAGAAGCACAAATGAAAAAAACAAAACAAAACAAACAAAAAAAACTAGTTTTCTTATTGAGTGCCTCATATTTACTTGTCTTATTCAGTAGTTGAACAGATTGCTCAGATAATGCATATGTACATATGGGTGTTAGAAGCAGAGATAATGGTTTATGGAACAAGATCTGCCATGCTGTAATGCAATGGATTATGGCAATAGTGAGAGGGGCTTTACTCCCAACTCAGTTAAGACACCCCTTTGTGCCACAATTGAATAGATGAAATAAGGAATTAAGGTGCAGAGTCAGTGGTGTAAAGGGGCATATTTTAACCCCAAACCATGATCCTTTCCTTCACCTAACCAGGTAGCTTTTGGTGCCTTAAACTTACTAGCAAGAAAAGTAAGTAGCAAGTCCAAATCAAACTAATGAGTGAGTGAGTGAAAACAAACTCCAAAATGTGACATAAAATGTGGTCCCCTGGCTGGCACACTTAGGGTCTTTTATCTCTCAACGTTCAGTATTCCTGTAGCAAAAGAAATTTTGTATGTACCTCTGCGATGTCAGTGGCACCCCACAGAACAGCAGTATTTGCAGTCCTGGGATGGAAATGTGTTAGAAAATGCAAAAATTCAAAAAATTCAAGGTGATCGCTACATTGGCAGTGAACTTCAACGTAAAATATGCAGAGTTATACAACAAAATAAGTTACTTTCACTGCAGCTCAATGTAAAATTATCTTTTTTATATATTTCTCTTAATCATAAGTGGGGAAACTACTGCTTACCTTGCAATAATTCCAAGTCCTCCAACAAAATGATTATATCATTCATTTGATACTACCTTCTGATACAACCAATCTAAGTGTTCCTGGAAAGAAATATACAAGCCTTTCCACTTTCAAGGGCCAACACAGGAGACAGGAGGGGTGGAGGTGGCTCAAAGACAGAGAATAAAGTTTGAGTTTAATCTGGGACCACTTTAAATTTAACTTTCACTCGCTGTTTAGCATCATTTTTACACAGTTTGGCCAAATCTAATTGATCAGGGTTAAGGAAAGATGATAGTTAAGGTTAGCCACATTAAAGCTCTGTTTTGTTTTCTTTTTTCTTTTTTTTTCTTTGTTTTTGAATTTCTGGGTTTTTACTTAACTTTCAAATGTAACTATGGGTAACAGTAATACTTGATCATACTTGAAAATTACCTGTTGGGTCTTTTTCTGGGGGAGGAAAGCCTCAATCATTAACACAGCAGGCAACATGAGGAGAAAGCCTTTTCTCTCTTAAAAAGAAAAAAAAAAGAGGTTTGCAAAGTTGCATCTGAACAAACCACAAGACTTTTGGAACATTGTCCTTTGGACAGACAAGAACAAAGTGGAGATGTTTGGTCATAATGCAGTGCGACATTTGGTGGAAACCACACAGCACATCAGCACAAACACTTTATACCAACTGTCAAGCACAGTGGTGGAGGGGTGATGATTGGGCTTGTTTTGCAGCCAAAGTATTCTAGAGTCAAATATGAGGCTGTCTGTCCAACAGCTAAAGCTTGCCTGAAATTGGATCATGCAACAGGACAATGATCCCAACCATACCAGCAAATCTACAACAGAATGGTTGAAAAAGAAAAGAATCACAGTGTTGCGATGGCCCAGTCAAATTCCAGACCTCAACCTGACTGAAATGTTGTGGCAGGACCTTAAGAGAGCTGTGCATGAATGAATGCCCACAAACCTCAATGAACTGCAGCAACGTTGTAAAGAAGAGTGAGAGACTCATAAAACGTTCCTGAAAACGATTACTTCAAGTTTTTGCTGCTCAAGGTGGTTCTACGAGCTACTGAACAATGGAATGTACATAGTTTTTCGCACACTGTTTCTGCATTTTGGCTTAGTTTTTGTTAAATACTTCAATTCAATTCAGTTCAATTCAATACAATTCAATTCAATTTTATTTATATAGCGCCGAATCACAACAACAGTCGCCTCAAGGTGCTTTATATTTTAGGGTAAAGACCCTACAATATTAGACAGAAAACTCAGACAGTCAGACGACCCCCTATGAGCAAGCACTTGGTGACAGTGGGAAGGAAAAACTCCCCTTTAACAGGAAGAAACCTCCAGCAGAACCAGGCTCAGGGAGGGGCAGCCATCTGCTGCGACCAGTTGGGGGTGAGGATGACATGAGGTAATATGTCATGAGTTGCTGATCATCTGAGGTTATATTTATCTAATTTTAAGACCTGATATGTAAAACCTTAGAATTGACTGAGGGTGTACTTTCTTTTTACCATGACTGTATACTTCTACAATGGTTGATGCTGATAGGAAACATAGCAAACATTTCAAAGAATGGAACAAAGAAGGCCCACCTAGCTTGCAAACCTTCTGTTTGCAAGGGGCAGCCAATCCAAAAAGATTGCTTAAAGGGAGAGGGAAGGGAGCTAAAACTGCTTGCTTCAGACAGTGGATGCACCGTGGCCTGCATCTCTGGCCAGTGTAAGACAAATAAGGAATAGTCTTTCACTGCGAATCACCCAAAGTTACTCTAGTATAGTTGAAAAATAACAAAACGGAGCTGAAAATGGGCATAATAGGTCTCCAAAACTGGTAAACATTTACTGTGAGAGTTGCTGCTTTTACAGTCTTAGCTCTTATCTGTGGTTTTCTGTAGTCTCTTTTTTCTTTTCTTTCTTTTTTTTTTGAGAAAATAATAAACAGAATAAGTGATAATTGCTGGTTGCAGCTCTCGTCATCTTAAGATCTCACAATCATGAAAGACAGTGAATTGACATCAAAATGTCAATGCACTTTTATGCTGTCACTTTGTTTCTCTTATCAGGTCTTACATTTTAGCTTTCTTTCATACTCTGAGATGCTCTTTCTTGACTTTCTCACCAGCTTATACACACCACAACATGTGAACAAACTTTTGTGCTCTCAACTAATAGCTTCTCAGACAATGCAGGGGCTTTAACTGATATGTCCAGTTGGACATAGCCATTTATATGTAAAATTTCAACCTATGTCATTTTATTTTTTTTTTTTTTGGAAAAAATAATAGATTGAAGTAAAATTCAGAAGGAGCCTTTTGTATATATTGAAAATTTACACACACAAATGCACAGAGAGGGTATTTTTGCTCCTTTTAAAGCTGTAATCCACAGTGATTGAAGTGTGACATCCGAGCTAAAGCTTCATAGATGACAGTGCAGGGCTCTGTTTCTCATTCAACTGCTGTTTATTCATCAGCTTTCTCCCTTCAGACCACCACAACAATAATAAAGGAAAGATGGGGAGGTGATTTCAGATTTGCAGTTATGGAGAAGCCCTCCTTTAAGTGTAAAAAAATAATTGAGATGAGATCTTGGAAAGTCAGAAATAGATTTGTGAACGCAGATAGTGCTCCCCAGAAACATCAGTGAGTGTGACATCTGTGCCGCTCGCCGATGTTAATGATGACTTATAAAATGGATACTTCTTGTCCTAAGCTCTGATTGGCTGAGCTGAAGCCATTTTTAAATACCCAATAAACGAACACCTGTGACCGCATAAATGTTAATTTAAATGTTAATGTGCCAAAAGAAAATCAGCCTTCACACCCTGACTGGAGCTAAACCGCTTGATGGAAGGATTCACTTATTACAGGAGGATAGGGAGCGAGTTTTGTTTATTGAGCATTTCTGTGTTACAGCCTGTTTTGTTAAAGAAATAACAGCCGGCGTGGTGTGAGGCTTCACATCTCCAGCTCAGCCTCTTGGGCTTTCATCACTTCAAGCCTCGTCACATTAAAGGGGAAAAGAGAGAGTATGGCTGCATTAGGATTGGGGTCGGTATAGAGAAGTATCTTTACAGTTCCTGTCTATTGTAGCCGTGCTATGAAATGAATGTGATCTGGTTGTCAGGAGCTCAAACAATCATTACAATGAGTCCACAAAGTCAGTCTTTTTTCTAGCATCTATTGCAGTGCTGTAAAGTGTCGGCTGTTGACATCACTGATTAGACGTTTCTGCTCGCTGGACCCTTGGCTGTGGGGGAGAACTGCACACCACCTCCTCCTCAATTACATCAAAACACAGAGCTGAGGAGGAGGAGGAGAGCAAGAGGGAGATGTAGGAGGAAGAAGAAAGGGATCGAGTTGAGAGGAGACCGGAGGAGCAGAAAATTAAAGAATAAGCCACGAGAGGCCAGAGTGATTTCAGAAGAGAAGTCTTTGTCTTTTAAAAATCCTGTTAGCTGATTTAACATCAGAGTAAAGAAAGCTGTCAAGTAGTTTATTGCTCTTTTTATGGCTTGTGTAAAATAGTCTTAACACCAGTGCAATAAAAAGGACTGTGGTATTATATACATATGACAAAGCTGGAATCTGAAATTTGATTGTGCACGGTATACTTACTTACACTGGAGTGCTGCTCCTTTATTTTGAAAAATCATGCTAAATAAAAGAAGTGGTGTGTTTCTAAATTTTGTGAGTGTGTATGTACACACAGTGTGGCAGTTTTTCAGCTGTTGACTAATAAAACAGCAGTGACACACAGAGCTAAGGAACTGCAGCATGGTGCGAAAGTACTGAATGCATGAAAAATGAGAAAAATATGTTTCCCCTGACATGAAAAGCGTACATGAAGCAGGCAGCGGTACATACAGTCAGAGGTCTGAGAGTGAAATTGCAAAGTGCAAAGTCAGAGTGTGGAGGCTGAGCCGGTGGATCAAAGTGTGTATTTACCTTCAACTCCAGTGACCTGACTCAAATCCCATCGCATGCCAAGAAGGTTTCCACTGTCAGGGAAGTTTTCATTTTAAATCAAAGGTTAAACTCATATGACTCTATACAGTCAGTCTTTTCCTCTTCCCCTTCCTCAGCCAAGGATTTAGGAGTCTAACTTTAAGTCTAACTGAGGATATTTTACTTGCTGAAAGTTATTTCAGTCAGGACCACAGCTGTCAAATGAACATTGTTATTTCCATCTGAGGTCATTTATATTTGGTGGAATGAATCTGAACAGCAGCAAGACACTCATGCAGAGGAGAGCTGACATCAGTAACCACAGAAATGGCATTGATTGAGTGAGACAGCATGAAAAGGAGGAGCTGGGGTGGGGGTAGGTTGTAAAGCGGCTTGCAGATGCAAGCAGATGCAAAATTAGATGCAGGGTCTTTTGCCATACTTTTTTTTAACGTATCACTCTGATAGAAGTTAATCTTGATTTCATCTGTCCAAAGGATTTTTTCAAAACTGTTCAGGCTCTCTTAGATGTTTTCTGGCCAACCTGTTCCTAAGTGTAACCAATGGTTTGCACCTTTTTGTAAACCCTTTGTATTTCCATTCATGAAGGCGTTTCTTGATTATAGACTTTGACAATGATACACCTATCTCAAGAGTGTTCTCTGCTGCTTGCCAGTCAATTGTTCAATTACTTGTGAACCTCTGAAAATGGAAGAATGTGTATAAAAATGACTGTAATTTCTAAACACTTAATGCAATACTGTTGTTAAACCCCTTTGAATTAAAGCTCAAAGTCTGCATTTCAATCACATACTGATATTTTAAATTAAAAATCCACTGTAGTGGTGTACAGAAGCAAAATTACAAAAATTGCATTACTGTCCAAAAACCTATGGTCCTAACTGTATTAAAACAGCTTAAATAACACTTTAACAAACTAATTAGAAGATCAACAAAAAATAAATCAGCACATGTTTTATTAATTAAATGTATGTGAGTTTTTTTTCAGACAAAAATGACAAATCATCATTTGTCTTCTCTTCTTTTCTCTGTGACAGGTTGATGCTTTTCATAGTGTCATAGCATTGTGAACTGACCATCTTTGTGTTATGGACTGATGTTTGAATAAAACAAAGAAGAGAGTCAACCTTGGGCTTTTGGAAACTGCAAAGGTCATTTAAAATAAAACAAGAACAATTAATCGATATATAAAGGAACTTTGTTTGCAGCATTATATGATGTCTGCCCACATGTCTGAGCTGCGTTTGGAGGTCTAGTTTATTTCTTGAAAAGCACTGGAGAGTCAGCATGACCTAAAATACCACAGTGGAACATACAAAGGAAAAAAAGGGCACTCCTGTGGTCGACAGATTATCCAAAGAAAGAAAAAAAGACGTCACAGCACTGGCTGCGCTGACAAATGATTTCTGAAAACCGCAGTACAAAAATAGCCACAGAGCAGCATTGTTGCAGAAAATACACATAACGAAAAGAGAGAAATGTAAATGTCAGCATATAATGTCAAAGCAAGTTGTTGAAAACAATGCAAACTCCATCTGCCAATGAGGATTATATGATATGAACAAAATACAGAAAACAGAAATCGACTTTGATGAGATTACTTTGCCAAATGTCAAAACAAGTTAGTGGTGTTGTCACCATATGTTGTAAAACTTCACTTCATTAACACATTTTCATTTACAGAAGAAATACACAAGTAAAAAGGAGCATATTTGATTATTTTTTTATTTAAGCATGTTTCCTAAAATAATGGCAAAAGAAGGAAAATTTGCCCTTCCTTGAACCATTGCATTTTTCATGTACATAAAACAATAAAAAATAAAAATAAAAAAAAAAACGGCTTTGTATAACAACTCTCTACTGTTCTGATCTGCCTTACTTTTTTCCTCTTTATCTGACAAAAATCTGGTTCATATAATCTTTTATTTAAAAGCAACAGTCTGACACAATTCTCTATTTTTTCTTATTGTCTACAAATTCCATGAAAGTACTAATACTTAAAATGAAAATATCCAACCCACAGGTGTTACACTGATATAGTTTTGTGACACTCCATATCTTCTTTCACTACATCCACAAGCTAATATTGGCCTATCAGATACACTATATTGCCAAAAGTATTCGCTCGTCTACCTTCACACACACATGAACTTAAGTGACATCCCATTCTTAATCCATAGGGTTTAATATGATGTCGGCCCACCCTTAGCAGCTATAACAGCTTTAACTCTTCTGGGAAGGCTTTCCACAAGGTTTAGGAGTGTTTGTATATGGGAATTTTTGACCATTCGTCCAGAAGCGCATTTGTGAGGTCAGACACTGATGTTGGACGAGAAGGCCTGGCTCACAGTCTCCGCTCTAATTCATCCCAAAGGTGTTCTATCAGGTAGAGGTCAGGGCTCTGTGCAGGCCAGTCAAGTTCTTCCACACCAAACTCACTCATCCATGTCTTTATGGACCTTGCTTTGTGCACTGATGTTGGAACAGGAAGGGGCCATCCCCAAACTGTATCCACAAAGTTGGGAGCATGAAATTGTCCAAAATGTCTTGGTATGCTGAAGCATTAAGAGTTCCTTTCACTGGAACTAAGGGGCCGAGCCCAACTCCTGAAAAACAACCCCACACCATAATCCCCCCTCCACCAAACTTTACACTTGGCACAATGCAGTCAGACAAGTATCGTTCTCCTGGCAA